>JAFEMH010004815.1:0-190619 GCA_022495995.1 Adenophora triphylla var. japonica | reverse complement strand
ATGACTAGAAGAATTTGTCTGAAATCGCCACCCAAAAGAACCACTTTACCCCCAAATGGCCTTTCAATGTCAAAAGTTGGAGTATCTCTCAAAATATTTTTAAGTGTCTTATCTACAGCTTCAAAAGCATACTTAGAATCCATCGGTGCTTCATCCAAGATTATTAATTCCGTCTTTTGAATCGCCCGCAAGCCGTGTGCCCCGCTTTATTGGATATGTAGAGTTTTCATCAATATGTAAGGGAATTTTGAATCCGCTGTGTGCCGTTCGACCTCCTGGTAGCAATAAAGATGCTATTCCTGTTGATTATATTTAAACTATCAACAAACTATAGTAAAAGAAAGAGCGGAAAAGAAACAGGCCAAGTGAATTTATTAAATTAATTAAAAAAAATTTAGTCTAATTTTTTACCTAAAGAAGCAACAAAGAAGAACAATTTTTCCTTCAGACCTCAACCTGTTGATGATAGCTGTATACAAATATGTTTTTCCCGTACCTCCGTAACCGTAGAGGAAAAAGCTTTGATTCTTGTTGAGTAACAGCAGAAATGACCCTATGATATACAATATCTTGTTCTGCATTGAGTGAATTCTTCAAAATCTCATGTTCTTCACATAAGGCCCGTACATCGTAATTTTGTTCTTCCATGATGAGCCTGTTCTTCACTCGATCCAATAACCGTTTATCCGGCAATGGCATGCCCCGTATGTCTTCTAGAGATCTTCCATTTTTCAACAAAACTTTTTGCAACTCGCAAGTGTCGTTTTTCAATTCAGCCTCGCTTAATACTAAAGTAGGCAAACTTTAATATCTTTCTCCTCCTTCGCAAAATATCGTCACCGATTTTGTGCCAATTACATTCCCAAAAATGCCCCGCATCCGATACATCACAAGAGTATAATTGTCACGAATAAATCCCTAAGTTGCGGCTAATCCGGCCCAATGATTAGCTTCATCAATGGCCTCATGCCATTCCCCATCATCTTCCAAAAGTCCACGTGCATAACATGCCATTTTCATGTTGGGTGCACTACACCTTCCACTGTTCTAATGTCTTCATAATTCTCACACCCTTTAACAATATTTAAAAGCAATCTCAAATAGTACCTTTCACCCGAACTTGGGTGTGCGTATGTTAGACGGCCTATAGTCTTTCCAAACTCTCGCCTTTTCCACATTAAAGTCCCCTTTTTCCACACATATTTTGTCGGGAACTCAGCGTATGTTAAAAACCTTGCCCTTGGATCAACTTTATTCATTTCCATCCATTCTGTAAACATTGTTGTCCTTGATTTTTCTGTGTTAATAACTCTAGGCGAGGTCATCGTCATTGAAAATTAATAGCCGCTCATTTTCCAAATGATAGCATAATCTCTCAACTGTCGGTCTCCTATAATGGATAGGAAACTCGTAAATTCTCCATATAGCTTCGCATGCTGAGATATACCGACAGTCGAGAAAGGTCTTGATTTAGTCATTTCCATCTGAATCTGTGGATGATGTTGATCCCTCGAAATCATATGAGCTCGAAATAACAATTGTGCTCCTATCGGGACCTTTGGTGATATATTTGAAAATATATTTAATTTCCTTTGACTTATTGCATGCTTCAACATTTATATGTCTTTGGTATTTCACCAATAAGTATTTGTTATAGGCAGCAACATACCTGTTGTCAAGCATTATACCATTTTTGTCAACTGTAACACCTGTATCCCTTCTCCTATAAACCGAGTAGCCATTCTTATCAAGTGTTGTCTGATTTTGAAATGATTTGGGAAATTTTTTGGAACAAACCCCTGAAACATTTGAATAATTGAATTGAATTTGAAGTTATTTAAATATATAATATGGCATTTATGTTAAAAAAAATAGACTAACCATCAATCATGCAGGGTGAGTATGGATTAGCACTCCCACATGGGCCATGCATCATGAACTATTTAACTGCATCATAACCCACTGGATCCGCCAAAGGATCAGGTATCTCTGTTGAAATCATTGTATCTAGAAGCTCTGGTGATGTTAGTTTGGCTGCGTTATTCACCCAAAAAATTATGTGTGCATGTGGCAATCCTCGTTTTTGAAATTCAATTGTGTATAACACTAAAAAAATCAAAATTAAATGGCAATCATTACTTTGTAAACTCATACATATTAAAAATAAAGAGTCTTATACATGCTTCTACTTTGCCAAATATTTCATTTTCGAGGATATCATGAATCATTTCTTCCAATTTTAACTTGAAAACTCTGGATTCTATGTCTGGCCCGTTTTCAGCTTTTTGACCACCACATAGAGTCAAGAGATCTGTTATCTCTTTCCAATTTGGATTTTCCATGAATGTGATGAAATAACTGGATTTCCATAAACCCGACATATTGACATTGCATCCCGATAATTTTGAACCATATACCGTGGACTTCCTCAGAAATGAGGCAGCAAAATAGTTCGCATTCCAACATTCTTTGAGTCCGAATCTCCTTTTTGCACCGCATCATATACATTTCGTATAGTTCTATTCGCAAATTGCCTTGGTTATTTCTCAAAAGCGAAGTCTTTCTTGTTCAATTTGAGTATAACAATCAACAATGTATTGTTGATAAAGTCGCCCTCCATACCGTAAAGTTTGGCCCCGATTATTCCTCCGCGCAATACATAGGCATAGTACTCTCTTGCCGTTACATTTTTTCGCTTTGTCTTTCTCTGACCATTATTCCGAATGTAAGGAATCTCTAAATGAAAGCCATCTTCGCCGTACGGAAAGAGAATGGGATATTGCAATGCCATGAATAGCGGATGAAGATCACTAATTATTCTCAAAATACCATCTGTACTTTGAATGATTAGGTCTCTTTCTCCATTCGTGGTTGCCATATCCTTGACTATTAACATGGCTATTTGAGACGCGGTTGGGACTGAATATTGTCGCTGTTTATTTGCTCTTCTCTTGACCAATTTTATGGTGAAATTTCTAGCATTTTCTTCTCTATATAAATCTCTAGTTGTTCTAAAAGCTTTAACTAATTCATTGTGAGTATTCAACATCTCAATTAACTGCTGAATAACTTCAGAAGACAATCCCTCATTACATTCTCCACGATTCAGCATTTACTCGCCCGTACTTTATTTTCTGTATCATAAACATATAGCTGAAGAAAACTCGGTGATTTACCTTCTTGAGGCAACATAGATCCTATTCGATGATAATTTTGGCCGCTTATCTTGTAAACATAAACAAAACTATTTTTGTTTAATGAAGTTTCAACTTTAGCCCCCATGGATGTCATCGCGAACATGGAGTTATATGCTCGGATATTCTCTGCAAATTTGCTTCGAGGTCGGTCCCATATCTCCATACAATAATGATCGTAATGGCTCGTGGTTCACGCCGAGGAGGAAGCTCAATTTTACCATTTCTACAACATAAACCATCACTACCAAACAGGTCATTTAGCGACGGAAAAACAATGGACAGATTCCGTCGCTATTTAGCGACGAATATAGTATTTAGCGTCGGAATTATTTTGGCGTCAAATTTAGCGACGGAATTTAATTCCGCCGCTAAAAAGAATATTCCTCGAATATTCGTTTATTTCCGCCGCTAATTTGGCGGTTGATTTACCGACGGAATATTCCGCCGCTAAATCTAATGACGAATTATCCGCCTATGAAAATATATCATTTTTATTTTTTTAATTATCACGTCATTTTAATATTCCGACGCCGAAATTAAAATATTTTTTATTTTTCTTTTCGAATATTACACCGACGGAATATTTCCGACGGTGAAATTAAATGGCTTTTTTTTTTTTTTTTTTTTTTTAATAAACACCGACGGAATATTTCCGCCGCCGATAATTTAATAATTTTTTATTTATCGGCGACGGAAATATTCCGTCTGTTTAATAAAAAAAAAAAAATTCAAAATTTCCAGAGAAAGACCGCCGCCCACAATGCAAGGGCGAAATGGTTGTACAGAGAGAAGAAGGTCTTGGAAGTGGTTGTGGAGAAGGGTATGCAAAATGGACAGAAAATTACATTCCCAGGAGAAGCCGATGAAGCTCCCGACACTCTTACCGGCGCTCATTTAAAATTTCAAAATTTCCGAACGAACAACAAGCGTATAATCCAATTCAAACTTTCAAACCAAATTAATCGACACCTAGCCTCTAAATCCCTCACTCCCATCCTCTCTCTCTATCTCTCTCCAAAGAATTGAATTTGAAAAAAACAAATATCGAGCCGCTCTTACCCCGGTGCTATTTCATCTTTAATTTCGTAATTCCACATTTCAATTCTCTCCCTTCCCGTCCGGGTCCGAACTGGGTTCGACTTATGAGACAATAATCTCCAGAGTGTTGTCTAATAGTTGGTTAGTTTCCTAATTTTGGACTAATCTTGTTTTTGTTTTATTTTGGATAAAAATTTTAAAATTGTATGCAATTTACCAATTTGGGAATAGCTACAAGAACCCTCAGCAATTCTTCTCCCTAATCCTTGGTCTCCCTGTAACTCCTGGCCCCTAACCCTAACCATAAACCCTAAATACCCTAAACCCCGAACCTTAACATAACCCAATCCCTCCTCCCTAACCTCCCATGCACAACCCCAACCCCAGTCCCATCAAACCCCAACGGGATCCCCAACCCCAACCCCCCCCACCTATACCCGCACACCATTACAAGACATACGCTTCCCCTAAACGAACAGAGTCACCCTAAGTTCAAGCCCCCAACCCTAATTGCCACGTAGATGATCACCCCACTAACCCCAAGCTGACCCTACCAATCTTAACTTAAACCTAGATAACAGTCCTAAACCCTAAACCCTAAACCCTAAACCCTAAATACCATGGATACATGTTTATCCGCATAGCAATGTGGCATAAACGACATGCCAATGTAATACTTCATGTGGAGGGGATGTGCATGCTGGTCATGTACTTCATGTATGTGGCATAGAGCAACCCGGCCCTGTATGTGGTCTCGAAAGGCATTCATGGACATCAGTTTGCATGTGGAGACAACCCTTCACGATGTCATAAGGGCAAAGCTAGCGTAAGGCATGTGACAGGTATGTGGCCAGAGCGCAGAAATAGGTCATAGCATGTGCTATAGTGGCATGTGTATCATAGGATATACAATTATAGCTAGGCATCCCAAGAGACATAGGGCATGTGCATAGAGTGTTATGTGGCATAGTGGCATCTATGCATCAATGTGGCATGTGGCCCTACAGCATGTAGGCATAAGGGCATGGGTGGTATGTGGCATATGGGTGGCATGGGGGCATAGTAAGCATGTGGCTATATTATGTGGCATATGTGTAAGTATATGCGGCAGGGGTAGGGTATAGGGCATAGGGTATAGGGCATAGGTATAGGGCATATAAGGTGGCATGTGCCCTATAAAGGGGCATGGGTGTGGCATGTGGCATGTAGGCATAGTGGCATGTGTGGCATGTGGCAGGCATGTGGTAGCATAGGGCATGCGAGGTATAGGCAGACAGTGGCATGTGTGGCATGGTGGCATAGTGTATAGGGTATAGGGTATAGGCATGTGGCATAGGGCATAGGTTAGGCATAGGCATGGCTAGGCATAGGCATAGGGCATATAGGCATGTGGCATGTGGCATAGGCATGTGGCATGTGGGACAAAAGAAGGCATGTGTCAGCGCATGGATTAGTGGTACTTATGGCATGCCGGGCATAGGCCATGTCATGTGGCATAGGCACAGTGGCATAGGCATAAAGCACAGGGCATAAAGGCATAGGCATAACCCTGATAGGCATGGGGGGGTATAGGCATGGCATGTGGCAGTGGCATGGGTGGCATAAAGTGCATAGGCATGTGGTATAAAGGGCATGTGGGCACAGTGGCATAGTATAGGTATAATAATGTGTATAGGGTATAGGGTATATACGGGTAGTAGGGTATAGGGCATAGGCATATAGAGTATAGGGTATAGGGTATGTGCGTTATGGCGTACATGTGGCATAGGTATATAGGGCATAGGTGGTATTATACGCGGCATAGGTATGGGGACTATAGATCACTCAGGCATGTAGGGCATAGGGCATAGTGGTCATGGGGTATAGTAAGGTCGAGTAAATAGGGTAGGGGTTATAGGGCATAGGGCATAGGGCATAGGGCATAGTGGCAGGAAGGCGGCATAGGTATAGGGTATGTGGGTATAGGGTATAGGCATGTGATATGTGGGATATGTGGTATAGTGGTATAGTGGTATAGGGCAGTAGGTCAAGTGGTATAGACGGTATAGAAGGTATAGGGTACATACATGTGGCATCGCCATAGCTGGCCGCATAGTAAGTATAGTGAATATAGGGTATAGGGTATAATGGTACTCCACCGTGGTATAAATCAAGGTATAATATGGTCGAATAATAATAATATTAATAATATGTGGTATATAGGCATATGTTAATTTATTATTATTATTATTATTATTATATTAGGCATAGTGGCATAGGCATAGGGCATAAGGGCATTATCTATGTGGGCATCAGGGCATAGCATAGAATCATCGACCGATGGGTTAGTGTTGTGGTCGTTGTTGAATCCGTGGTATTGTATTACCGTTGATTACATGTATTAGGGCATAGGCTTATGTGTGGTATTGTATATTTTTAAATTATCGCGCTAGGGTATAGGGTATTACTTTCTATTATTGTTTATTAGAATTATTATTAATTTTATTATAATTATTATTTTTTTTCATTACTTTAATTATTATTATTATTATTTTTATTAATTATTAATTATTATTATTAATTAATTATAATCTCGTTCTAGTATTATTAATTAGGATAATTATTATTAATATTATTATTTTTAATTATCAATAATATTATTATATTATAATGGGTATAGGGTATAGGGTAATAATAATACAGGGGGTAATAATATAGGGTAATAATATAGTATCGTATTATTATTCGATTATTATATAATTTAACTTATAATAATTATAGGTGTACTCAGCGAATTATTATTATCTGTTTTCTTCTATTAAGTTATTAATTATGCCTCGATTATTATATTATATTATTATTATATTACTTATTAATAATAACCTATAGGGTATAGCGGTAAATTTCCGGGTAATAAAATCAATGTAATTTACCGCCCATAGGACATGGTCATTAGGGCATGAGGGCATACGTATCGTTTGGCATAGCTGGCATAGGATTTCGCAAAGCGGAATATTCCGCCGCTAAATATTGGATATAGGGTGAAGTGTTGATGCATTTCCGCCAATTACTTAGCGGCTTATAATATTCATTTTGTTACTGTGGTATAAATGACATCAGAACTTATTTTCGTAATTACGCCAAATATTTCCTCTCTCTTCCCGGGCATTGTTCGGGCGAACCATAAGATTTCGAGCATAGGGATCGAACTAAGAAGGAAGCTCAGGGCATCCGTGCTCCTCATCTTCGCATATCACCGGCCGTCTCATCGCTGCCGCATAGGGCTGGTTATAGGGCGTCCGAGCCGTTTTGGCGCTAGGGTATAGGCCCGCCGTCCACCGTTAAGGAGGGGATTTCTGCCTAATCAAATCAAGGCAAAATGTTTCCGTGTTATATCTTTCAAATAAGTAATTCGAGGGTATAAGGTGTTAATATTTTAGTTGGCTTCCGATTTCTCACCGTGGTAAAATTATATATTTTACAACAAAGAATTAAATATTAATATTTAAAATTATTCTCTCAATAGGGTAATCACGCATTTCGGGATGGATAGGTTTATCAAACATGCACTTAAAGGACAGAGTAGGTGGTTAGGTAGGGACACCATTATCCTTTAGTTTAGTTTGAACTAGAGCTCAAGATTTGTTGATACAATTATTCACAATATTAATAGGTAAAAGTCCCAAAGATAATTTCAATTTAAGGCAGCATGGAGCATTACAATGGAGAAAAATTGTTTCCGCGAGTTTCAATTTCAACAAGACATTCTTGAACTCACGCGCTTTCACCAAAAACAACACCGGAAACTTATTGACAGGGGAGGTATAGCATGCCATGCATCTGGTCTCTAAAAGATTGGAAGATTGATTGGGATCCGCTCCGGAGCCGCTTCGTGCTTTTGGGATTCGGAGCGACATGTGTTCACCCTCATCGTACAACGATCCGGTGCCAACGATGGAGGATTTTCGAGCACCGATCAACTGGGTGTGGCTGAGTCGAGGACCATGGCATTTCCTCGAGACAGACGATCAGTTACGGAGCAACTATCTGAATTCTTGGGATTATCAGCAGACTGGGTATCGGGCATTGTCGTTGACGATAGATTCATGACTTGACTCATATAGCCAGATTGAGTCGGACCAAATTCCCCGGACTGCTTTGATCTATCCACTTCCTTAGATATATTCATGTTGCTCATTCTGTCCGCGCACTACTTTTCTGCGGCTACATCGGAGTGTGTCCAGCTACGCTGTTAGAGATCATCAGGCACTGGGAGAGGTGATCGAGGAGTTGACATCCGGCATATTCAATCTCGGTCGGGGAGCGATGGACATCATTCAACTGTTGCTAGCGGAGACATACCACGGCATTGATAGATTAGCCGGAGGATCCGAGTACATGGGTTCAGAGGCACCCCTGCATTACTATCATTGTGCGGCCGTATGAGAGATTTCGCTTGATCTCGCCACGCTGCAGAAGGGCAGACGGCATTACCTTGGGTGACCGGGACAGTCAGCAGTGATATCGAGGGATGCCGCCACGAGAGTCGGGCATGTGAGGAGGTTGGCTCTGCCCGATGGCTATGAGACCGCAAACCCGAACTATTGGATTCCGGCATGGGGATTTTGCAGACTATGAGAGATATTCAGACGGCCAATTCGCTTATTGTCCGACTTCCGGGACTACATGTATCATCCTTTTGCATTCCATCTCTAGTGAGCGAGCGATAAAGACGGATACCCGCACGTGGACTATTCGGACTTTGAGAGCAGCTTGACGACCAATACAATGCCGATGATTATGACCGAGCCTCGCACTACACATTTCTTTGGCAGCATTTCTAGAGGGCTTTCTTCCGATACGACCACTACTCCGTCATACTAGAGGTAGCACATTTCGACCACCGAGTATCCGATGACGGTACGAGGAGCCGCAAGGTCCCGTACAAATGATACCGATGATAGAGGCTCGACGCAGAGTGTTTTGGGGGCGTACTATTCTTCCGGCCTCTGACATTAAGAGGCATGGAGGCCAAGAGCAACCCCGATGAAATCACCGGCCAGATTGCGAGCGAGACATGAGAGACGGAGATTCGGAGAGTTTGCTTTCGAGAAATGATCCCGAAGTGATAGCTTCGGCAGGGAGGCCTCGAGGCAGAAAGAGCAGCATCGAGAGCCACTTGATCGATATATCCACCACCACACGATACCCGAGCCAGACGAGGTTCGACCGACTTTTTCAACATACCTAGACCAAAGACCTCCTGGGACCGAGGCGGAGGAAGAGTAGAGATTCGAGTTCGGGAGCGGGAACGAGTTCCTAGACACTTTAAGAAGACTGTTAATATATTGTTAAATATGAGTTAGAAGCTTTATATTTATTTTAAGAAGATCTCGTGTTGCTTTTAAGTTTGTAATTCAAATTTAGGGAATGATAATACGTTAATTACTTCTAAAGCTCGTTAATATATTATGAAATCCAATAATTATTAACATCCCGATTTTGTTTCATCCGTCGATTAAATTGAGTGTACGTATAATATATGGATTGCAATGCAGAGTGATGTCTCTTAACGATGATCGTAGTTGGATGTATAAGCGGAAGTTGCCGAATCAACGCGGTATCAATCCCGAGTTTTATAGAGGGTTGAAGGGGTTTGTTGAATTTGCTCAATTAAATAAAACCGGTCACATGGATAAGGATGGTAAGATTAGGTGTCCATGCGACAAGTGTTGTAAATGTCAAGTATCTAAGCTTGATCGAGACTCGAAACATCTTTGCGTAACGGGTTTGAAGTTGGGTACAAACGGTGGACCCGTCATGGTGAGCCGAGATTGCGCACAAATGTTGCGAATAATCCCCCGAGAATATTCATGTACCTCCCGAACCCGAACCTATTATTCAGACAATGAAGAACCACCTTTGAATATGGAAGATATGGTTGTTAGGGATGCACTCCTGGTCCCTTCCTTCGATTGGTCGAGAACCAACAAGAAGAACCAACCCCGCAGCCTAAGAAATTTATTGATGCTATGGACTCGCAAAAGAGAAGGTCTATCCAGTTATGAGATCAGTTGTGTTGGAGGTCACGTGGCCGAGCTCCTTAACATAAAGGCCGATTGCAATATTAGCGATTCCGCATATAATCGTATCACTAAAGCAATTAAGCGGATGTTGCCGAAAGAGAATAAGATGGTTACAAACTTTTATGAGACAAAGAAGTTGGTTGGGCAGATTGGGCTATGTTATGAAAAGATTGATGCGTGTAAGAATGACTCGCATGCTATTCTACAAGGAAGATTCACGTAAGACAGAGTGTTCAATTTGCTGACAAAGTAGATATAAGCCAAGTCGGAGGAGTTCAAAACACAAGAAAAACATACCACATAAGCAAGCCATACATGCCGTTGATTCCAAGACCGCAACGCCTCTACGCGTCTAAATCTACCGCAGAGGCAATGCGTTGGCATAAGGAAAGTTTGCGTGAAAGATGGTGTGTTGATTCATCCCTGACGGGAGGTACATGGAAACACTTTGACGAGACTTATCCCGACTTTCAAGGCGTCCGAAGCAAGAAATATACTCATGCATCTCAAGCTCCGATGGTTTCAATCTGTTTGGTCCTGGGGCAAAATCTTACTCTTGTTGGCCGGTTATAGCCACTGTCTACAATCTTCCCCCCTGGTTGTGTATGAGTGATCCCTACATGTTCTTGTCGTTATTCATCCTCGGACCAAATGTACTCGGGAGGAACATTGACGTCTATCTCCGACCTTTGATGGACGAATTGAAGCAGCTTTGGGAGGATGGGGTCGAAACGTGGGATGCTTTCAAGCGAGAGAATTTCAAAGCATGAAGGCTGCGTTGATGTGGACAGCTTAATGACTTCCCGCATATGGGATGTTATCGGGTTGGAGCACCCACGGGAAGTTGGCCTCGTCCGTATTGTATGAGCGACACAAAGTCTTTCACGCTCACGCACTCACGGGAAAACCATGTTGGTTCGATTGCCATAGTACAATTTCTTCCGGAGGACCACCCATTCAGACCCGAAGAATGCGTTTAAAAAGAACAAGATTGGACCAGCTGATGAGGCCCCGATTCGTTTAAGTGGTGACACGGTCTATGAGGAGGTATCTAGATTGCCCGATCCTCGGTGGGGGAAAAAGGTGTCGAAGACCAAAATACCAGGGTTTGGGACTACCCATAACCGGATCAAGAGGAGTAGATTTTGGGAGCTGCCATACTGGAAAACAAATCTCATTCGACAGAACCTTGACGTGATGCACATTGAGAAGAATGTATTCGATAATGTTTTTAACACGTTGATGGATTTCAAGAGAACAACTAAAGACAACGAAAAAGCTCGAAAGGACCTTAAGGAAATATGTAGGCGGCCGGCCTAGACTTGGTATACGACGTCAATGGTAAACCAGTTAGACCGATGGCTCAATACGTGCTTACAAAGGAAAAAGAGGCTCCTCCTCCCGAAATGGCTCAAGGAGTTAAGGCTTCCAGATGGTTACGCGTCTAACATTGGTAACCGTGTCAATGTAGAGGAGGGGAAAGTGCAGGGCTCAAGAGTCACGATTGCCACGTTTTGCCGGATAGGCTACTTCCGATTGCTCTCAGGGTCTCTTGCCCGACAATATCTCGGGGTGGCGTTAACAGAGTTAAGTGAGTTTTTCCGAGCGTTAACATCGACCACACCGCGTGTTGATCACATGAAAAAGCTTGAGGAGAGCATCGTAGTGACTTTCAGTGCAAACTTGAGAAGATATTTCCTCCTTCATTCTTTGATTCTATGGAGCATTTACCGGTCCACTTGGCATACGAAGCTAGAGTCGGTGGTCCAGCTCAATACGTATGGATGTATCCATTTGAGAGGTAATTGAATTTATTCTATTTCTAAATAATTTGAGCGTTAACAATATACCTTCTTTAACATTATTTATGTTTTAATCTACGAATGACTTTTTAGGTATCTAGGCCAATTGAAAAGGAAGATGAGCAATAGGGCCATGGTCGAGGCCTCAATTTCAGAGGCCGTTATCATAGATGAGATTGTTGCCTTGTCGGAACATATTTTCCTCCCGATGTTGATACGAGATTGACTAGGGTTGGCCGCAATTACGATGGTGGTTTTCCGTCTAAGGGAAACATCTCGTATTTTCATCCCCCGGCCTGCCTCGGCAAACGGGTTGGTACGCGTACGTTAACCGCTAAAGAGTTTGCCGCTGGTCGAAACGTATGTTCTTCTTAACCGCGACGAGGTTGGGAATATATCAAGTAAGTCATTGATGTTATGTTTACGCCTCGTCGATTAAATTATGCATGTTTAATTACCGCATATGAAATGCCTTGTTTAACCCTATTGCGTATCGTTTGAAGATTTAGCTCAGATTTATCTCCGTAACTCATCGCAACTAGGACAGAAAGAGAATTTCCAACCGGCTAAGGAAATATGTAAATATTTCGTTTTCATTCAAATTTATTCTATACACTTCTTTAAACATTCAATCTTAAAATTGTATTAAATTGGTTACAATATTGTCTTATAGATAGCCGAACATCCTGGTGATGCCAAAGCCGCGAGGTTAAGACATTTAGCATCATCTCCGTACTTGAACGTTCATTTATACAACGGTTATTTCGTGAATGGCTATGTGTTTCATACCAAAGCTTACTGGGGCTCTAAATTGACGTGGAATAGCGGTGTGAAGCTTATAGGGAATGATTATTATGGCGTCCCGAAAGAAGTAGTCGAGGTGGAGTATTTGGGTAGAAACAGTGTTGTCTTGTTCAATTGTGATTGGCGGGATGTCGTGCGAGGTGTTAAGAAGCACGCCATATTTGACCTCGTCGATGTAAAGGACTCGTCTGTACATAATGGCGACGACGTCTTCATCTTAGCATCTCAAGCACAACAGTATACATGACTCCCTACCCTCGTCCGCGACCCGACGGATTGTGGGTCAAGTTGATGACCAAGGCTAGGAGCATGATTGACAACCTACCCTCGTCGACAACTACAGAGTCGTCATTAGAAGCACCCTATCAAGAGGATGAAATGCCGTTGCCACCTAACGTTTCATCGCCTAATCATCCATTAGATGATGTCACTCATATTCCTCAAAATGTTGATGAACCCGAGGAGGATATCTTACCAGTGAATTTGCCAACTCCCCGCCTCGTTCGTGTCATCTCGCGCACATTGATATTGATGAATCGAGGAAGAGGAAGAGGAAGAGGAAGAGGAAGAGGAAGAGGAAGAGGAACCAGCAGTTTGATTCATCGTAGTCCGAAGACGAAGATGAAGAACTCGAGTTTTGTAGTAATTCGAGTCCAGTGATGATGATGGGGACGAAGATTAATAATAGTTTAAAGTTTAAAATTGTATTGTGAATGCTTTAGATTATTAGAACTTTAAAGTTTTATATGTATTGTGAATGCTTTAGATTATTAGAACTTTAAAGTTTCTTATGTATTGTGAATGCTTTAGATTATTTTTTAATATCCGTCGCTTTATATATATTGTGAATGCTTTAGATTATTAGAACTTTAAAGTTTTATATGTATTGTGAATGCTTTATATTATTAATAGTTTAAAGTTTTATATGTATTGTGAATGCTTTAGATTATTAGAACTTTAAAGTTTTAGATGTATTGTGAATATATTGTTTCCTATTGTTAAAGTTGTATATTTTAATATTTTTACCGTAGTACGATGAGTTCTAGTAGAAAGGGGGTAAGAGGACCAAGCCCATTTACACTTTGATTATCGGGACGCAACCGTCCCGATCCGGTAGCGATGGTGTCGACCCCTCACTCGCAGTACTAGCTCCACCTCGGGGGCCGGTGACTGCGGACTACCGTAGATTCCGAGGGGAGGATATATGTCCTGGATCTCGGCACTTTATGACCAAGTAAGTAACTCTTCATTAATTTGATATAAGTTGGTTCCTTTTTGCTTTATATATAATTCATTATTTAAGTTAAAATGTTATCAGATAAATATATCGGGTGGGTAGGTGGATACCCCACCACCGGCACTAAGATCGGGCAATACCGGCGGTCTCGGAAAATGACCGATTTTTTGGCCTAACTGGAAAAAAATTGCCACAGAGGCGTATGAGGAGGATGCGTGGGATGAGTTTAGGGTAATGTGTTAATGGTTTTTATTTAAAACTTAAATGTTAGTTTGTTATTAAAATGTTATAATTAATAATGATTATACTCTTTTAGTTTTGTAATGTTATCATTATATGTTGTAGGCTAAATATTATTGGGATCCGGACATCGCCGAGGCGACGGCTAGATATGTTTTCTTTGGCAGTGTGCTCACAAGCCGTTTAAGGATTTTATTTGTAACATATTTATCTATCCTTAATTAGTTTAATTAACAATGATTATACTCTTTTAATTTTATAATGTCATCATTATATGTTTACAAGATATTCATATTTTTATAGGTACCACGAAGAGAAATTATTATACTTTGCTTTCGGCTCGCGGCGTGGACAACAGCCCTTGTGGTCCTACTTTTATGACCGTTGAGGTGTTTGCTCAATTTTGCGAATATTGGGAGCCGCCCGCGGCGAAGGCCGTATCCGAACAGCCAAGGCCAATAGAGCAGCTCCTGGGTCGGCGGCGTTGCATACACGGGGGACGCTCACGGTACGCCGAGCATCACGACCGCATGGTATGTATGTTAATTTAAATGTAGTAGTGTATGGATGCTTTTAAATAGGTTTATGTACGTATGTTAGCCGGGAGCCAATGTCGATGCTATGAAATCCATAGTTTTAGTGTAAATGTAGTGTATGCATGCTTTTAAATCGCTTTAAATGTTGCATTTATATATACAATTTCAAAGTAATAATCTCGCTTTATTTTATTTATAGGAAAGGGAGTATGGTCCGAATATCACTTTTGTGGATGTTTACGCTAGCACCCATATTCGGAATTCTACGCCGCCCGATCAACCTCCGCAAATGGGTCGACGATCGACCAAGCTACGCCTTTGTAAGTAAAACTACCATTAAATGACTTGATTTTTGAATATGTAAATTTATTTATGTACCTTACATTGTGTATATGATTATAATTGTTTGTTTTATTTTTCAGCCGCATATCAAGCCGCCGTTGTTCGATGGAACGCCTCCCGGCGAGCCCGTCCCCTTCGTGCCTCGATGTTTGGCAGGAGGTCACCTCTCGTGGACATCCAAGGAGAGGAGCCCCGAGTGTTGTGGATGGGGGATTACGGGCGGCAATGCCCGTCGACGTCGACCGGCTCGTCGGAGAAATGTTGACCGGCCCATGTTTCATGATCCGAGGGTCGACACTCACGGAGGCTGCGTTGGAGGAGGAGGAGAGACGCGAGCGGGCAAAGCTTGCGGATGCTTTGGCGATTCGAGACGCAGATGCGGTGGAGGAGAACGATCGACGTCATGCGAGAGACTCGAAGACAATTGGCGCCGTTGATGGCTCGTCTCGGCCCGGACTCCCGTGATAATTCCCGGCGTCCCCGGGTTGATTGCGGACTTTTTTAGACATTGTTGTATTAATTTATACTTGTTTGTAAACATTTGAGACATTTGGTACCCGCGGGAGCCCCTCCCCGCCTCTCCCCTCCCCCGCTCCACCCCTCTCCCCCTCCCCCGCTCCACCCCTCTCCCCCTCTCCCCCTTCCCCCTTCCCCCTCTCCCCCTATCCCCCTCCCCCTCTCCCCCTCCCGAATTGGTACGGTGGTATTTAGTTTTTATTTGGTACTTATTTGGTATTTGAATTTTAGTTTTTATAGTTTTAGTTTTAGAAATTGAAATGTTATATCAGGTACAAAAAATTTTGGTTTTTTGATATTTTAAAATATTTTTTTTTAATTTATTTCAGAATCAGCGACGGAATTTTCCGTCGCTGAAATTAATGCTGAAAGAAAAATTAATTAAATAAATTAATTTCAGCGGCGGAAATTTCCGTCGCTGTAATAAAAATTAATTTAATTAAATTAATTTCAGCGACGGAATTTCCGACGCTATAATCATTTAATTTTTATTTAATTTTTGATTTCAGCGGCGGAAAATTCCGTCGCTGTAATAAAATTTAAATAAAAATTAAATAATTTCAAATGACGGTATTTTCCGCCCATTTGAAATAATTTAATTTCAATTTAAATTTTATTACAAATGACGGAAATTTCTATTGTTTAAATTAATTTAATTAAATTAATTTTTATTACAGCGACGGAAATTTCCGCCGCTGAAATGAATATTTAATTAAATTAAATTAATATAGCGGCGGATATTTCCGTCGCTGTAACCATTAATTCACCGGCGGAATTAAATTCCGTCGGTAAAAGAAAAAAATAGCGGCGGAAATTGACCCGCCGGAGCACTGCGACGGGCTGGTAGCGGCGGACCACCGACGGAATTTTTCCGTCGCTGATTATTTTTAGCGACGGAATTTTAATTTTAGCGACGGAAATTTCCGTCGCTAAACGACCTTTTTCTGGTAGTGCCATACACATGATATGTTTTTCTTGAATTCTTTTTCACACGTTCGCGTCCCCAGAAAATAGCATGGCAATATTTGCAATTAAATTCAGGCAGTCCATAGTAAGAAACTTCTGTGGAATGTTTATATGTAGATAAAATATATTAGGACATAAGGAACTGTATAATAAATCCATTTTGATGAAATGAAATCCTAACTTTGCTATTTACCTCCAGCAAGCACTCTACGTGTAGCACTACGATGCAAAACGTTATCAGGGTTAGCTATAGGATGATTGTCAGTATGTCGCTGAATTGCCCTTCTCTTCTTCCTCTCATTTCTTCTATGTTTTGCATAGAGTTTTTTCATTTCAGCTATAAAAGTATATTAATAATTTTAATTGTTATTCTAATATAGAAATTTCCTCTAGAATTATAAGCAAATAGTTTTTGAATACCTGACATATTAATACTGTATGCTGTAAATTCGCCAACCGAGAAACTCTCTTCAAAGGGAAGTGTAAACTTTCTTTTCTTTGGTAAGTTTTGCAGTTTTGTTTGTTGACTTGATGATCTTGTATATCATGAAATTGGAAGAAAATTTTTAATAATCTTATCTCACTTTCAAACAGGTACAATTACTGAAGTTTGAAGGGCAACAGGGGATGATACAGAATAAACTGAATAAAAGTTAATGTTTATGTAAGTAAAACAATCTAATTCTCGTCTTACCCAATATATGAGTCTCTGGTCCATGACTAATAGATGTTTGCTTATTTTTCATCATGATAATCTTTACTCTTCTATGTGCACGGTTTTCTCTTGCCTTTTCTTTAGAGATTGTACCTAGAATAATAAAAAATTAATCGTCTTTCCATGTGAGACACCAACAAAGACTGAAGTTCGAAGAGCAATAGTGGAGGCAATAGAACAAACCAAATAAAAGTTACTGACTATGTAAGTAAAACAATCATATTCTTTTATTACCCAGTAGATGAACTTCTGGTCCTTGATTCAGAGATATATGCTTATTTTTCTTCATGATAATCTTTGCCTTTCTGCGTACATGATTTGCTCTTGCCTGCTCTTTAGAAATTGAACCTACAATAATAAAAGAAAAATATCAATAACAAAACCAAATTAATTCAACTTTGAAATATATTTGCAAGTGTTCTTTTTCCCATATTAAATCGATTCACCTGGTTCAACAGAGCTCCCGGCAATTTCTTCACAAAGTCTCTTACTTGTCATACTTTGAGTTGGTTCTGATCAGAATGAAATAGGAAAGCGTATCCACCTCCTAATTGGAATATGATTTGGAATTCAAAAACTCAATTGCTTTGAGATACATGTACATATAAAATTAAAAAAGTCAGTGTATATACAAAAGGGCATTGTGAACTTAACCATCACATGAATTTAATAATAAGTTTGAATGCAAAAGGGTTTCACTTCATCTTCAGAATGCATAAGATCCTCCTTATACTCAACTCTTTCATCTCAGAACATTCTCCTGCAATAATTTTCTATCTTGACCTTTGATACTTTTCAAATCCCAAATCTATGGGCAATTTTATCCGGCTCATTTCCCTTATTATCCAAATGAAAAGGAGGATTTGATAGGGAACTCCTCTCAAATAAGCAAAGCATACAGTTTTCCTCTCTTATTATACAATTCCCCTCGTCATCTAAAGGTAAATAAATACTTTTGATAGAAATTATTCAACAGAGAAAAATTTCAACCAAACGTTAACGGCCAATTTGTATTGTTATGTCCTTAAAACAGTCAATAGCACAGGGGATTCCCTCTTTCTTTTCCTCTCAAATTATCAAACATATTTTTAAATTCCCTTCATATAACACCAAGCTACTCAGCAAAATAGCAAAAAAAAATAATTTTGTACATGAACCAATTTTAAAAGGAAAAAAATATACCAATAAGCACAGACAAAACATGGATTCACTATAGGTAACTCAGCCAAGAAATATTTTAACAAAAACTAATTAACAAAATAACTTAAAACCACTGCATCTGTTCACAAATTAACCAAAAACATAAAAACAGTCTCAGCCAAAACACGGCATCACTACTTCACAACGTAGAAAAAAAATAGTTTAAAGAAGTCTCGAGTATGTAAATATTAAAGCCCTAATCCTCTCCTTGTTTTCTTGTCTGGAACCACGTCTTTTCCTTTTACGTTATCTGCTTCATGTGGCTCTGCAACTCGCCCAGAGGTCTTCTCACTAAAGTTGCAATGAAGTGAGTCAGTATATATATATAAGAGGAGAAACAATAACTTTTTTTACAAAAAAATCATTGTAGCTGTTGCATTTCAGTTAGAAAAATGAATCTTATTTAAAGAACATTCCTTTTACAGAAATTAAATTCAGTAATTAAACTACAATGGGAAAAGCGGACCTTATCTTCAGATTGTTCCTTTTCTCACCAGCAGCTGGGGTTTTAACAGAAATGTCAATTGTATTGGGTTGATTAACAATATTACATTCCTGAAGAAAAAAAAAAGATTTTAATATATTCATTATATTTATAACAGACTAAGACCAAAATGTCCTTCCAATCAACTTAGTATTACCTCATCAGCGTTTGGAGCACGGATATCACTTTCAAACAAAACTCTTTTAACTGTGAAACTCTCATAATTGGTGCCTCTGCTGCGCTCATTAAACTCAAGTTGGAACACATTACATTTACCAATTATTTTACGCAGCTGCCCAGGCAAGGGTTATGCATACCCTTCCTACAGTTACATTCATTAAGAAATTAGTTACATAGGAAAAAAAGGGGGAAAAAAAATAGAGATTATGTTGAAAATTATTCAAAGTTACCTCTTCCACTATCTGTGCCAAATCTGAGGCCTTTATGTTTAATAGCTTCTCTAGGCTATTATCAAACATAACACACTTCAATGAGTCAGTCCCATCATGTAATTCTGCCTCCACCCGATACCTTAAAATGTAAAAACTTAATCAAAAATTGATAATATATACCAAGAAAATAATGGAATTAAATGAATGTAAACAATTCGGCTTATACCTTATAACTGGATACATTTCATACTTCTCATATCCATTACAGAATAACTTGCCATCCTTAGGTAGAACTTTTTTCTTGTAAATTGTACTTGAACATGAGTTGTATTTCCAACCATTTGTTTCCTCAATGGTTGACACACTGGCATAAACATACAATGGGCTCTTCTGCAATTTCATTAAAGAAAAAAAAATTATCTCCTCACTTAGAACCATTTGTAGGTTTTGCATTAAACATAAACATAAAGTATTGTTTGAATTTAGATCAATTCCTACCATCTTCTAACACTGTAAAAGAAGCTCATTCACATCCCAGATAAGCATTTTATTTTTTTCATATTCCTCCTTTGCAATAAAAGTAGGATACATAGGTATGGTTCCTATTTCATCGCCAGCTTCGGTTGTTCCAATCCTATATCAATTAGAGGGAGTAAGTGTAGAAAGTGTTAGTGTTATGCCCTAGGCCTATAGTTGATAGACTTATATGTTGACATTATTTATTATTATATGAAAAGTTTATTATTTGATTATTATATATTTTGCATATTTATTGTAATAATCTCTGTCCCTAATTATTATGTGAATAATTAGTATAATTGTTAATGGATAATCATATGATGATTATATGCATAGAGATGCACATTAAAATTATGGGTACTTGTTAGTGAACAAGTGACTGGACTTGACCCGTATGAGATTTATGTCATGGTCAAATGTCATAATTAAATCTCATATGGTCACTTCACTTAGTCCCTAAACCTGAGATTATCATGACCTTACATATGATGAAAGTTATGTTTGATTTTAGTCAAACGATATCTTAACACGATATTTATAAAGGCTATCTTTGGCATGATCGGATTCATGATGGGAAGGATGATAAGTCAAGATGGAATTTGTCCCTCGAAAGAGAGATGTTTTGCTAGAGTTCTAATCTGAAGATTTAAGTTTTTGAAGATCGAAGTTTGTGATTCAAAATCACATTGATAAATTGTTCGATAGCTCAAGAACTGAAAGCAATTAAGTTTGGTAAATTCTATCTCATAGGAATTCAATTTAATCGTATAGAACGGATCTTAGGGCTCTTGGGTTTTGTATTATTTAGATGCTTAAATCTGCTGCGCATGGACCCATCAAACCCAACAGAAAGTGATTTAAGGGGAAAATGGTTATTAAAAAAGGATAATTTTTTGAATTACGTACTTTTTTATAAAGTCATCAATCGCTGGTATTTCATTGTCATTGTGAAAGGTTGTTGCACTGCTTGAAGATACACTGAGATTACCTACGCAATTACATTTTAGAAAATAGAATTACATATGACTGTTTGGAAATTTATGAAAATCAAATTCACATTAATTAATTATTAGATGTACATACCATTAGACTCGGGCTTCGCGATAACTGAAATATAATCCAAACACGTTGCATGCTTGTAGCAAGATTCTTAGCCTTTTCAATAACCTCATCTCCCCAAAGAGTAATTCTCAATTTATTCTCACTGCAGATTTACTATGATTTAGTAAATTAGAATTGAAGTCAAATCAAATGCAAATTAATATAAATCAATACAAACCTTGCATCTTGAATATCAATATATTGCATAGAAACCTGTTGGAAGTTGCTCATGCGATGACCAATAGCCGACACACCAAGTACATAGCCAATGACATCTATACAGACTAAAGTTAATTGTACAATTCAAAGTCATTCAAACAAATAGGAAAAAGAAAGAAAAACATTGAACAAATACTTGGCACAAAGATTCTTCTTGTCATCACTAGTTTCCAAAAGCCTTTCATAGGGTATAACGTTGAAACTATGCCTAGGAATCTTAGGAATACCCTTAACAATATCCTCAACAACAGTGGAGGCATCAAACAAAATACAGAGGTCACGTTGTACTATGCGAAAAGCTGGTTTACTGTACTCTACTGTAAAATTCTTAACAGTATAGCATGATCCTTCTTCAAATAAGCCTTCAAAATCAGGAACAAATTTACTTCTGATGCAACAATGTATAGAGTCAGCCTGTAAGAGGAAAAAATGACAATTAGCATGAGATTTATTACTGTGTATTTCTTCCTCATTCAGTTTTAAATTAACATAAATTGTAGTTTAATTATTTATCTGTTCATCAATAGCTAGCAGATCCATACTGATCAATTCACGAAACTTCTTCGTATTATAGGACTTCCATATGCGAGAGACACGTATAAGGCGTTTCTTTTCACAACGACCTTTCTGTAGCTGCCGAATAAGGACATTTTGTGGAGCCATCTGAAAATCTTATAGCTGCATGAGAAGATAATGAAATTGTATGTTTTCAATTTCTGTAAGAAACAAGTACATTGTATATTTACAATATATTTATCTACATGAATGCTTCAGACTATTATAATGTAATTATAGCATTTCTATTCTTGAAAGGACATTTACAGTGACCAGTTGTTCCCAGGGAGAATTCGAGTAATACCTGAGTTGTGTTATTCCTTGCAGATGTGTTTGTGACACTGTACATTGGATAATTACATGAGTATTTAAATTATAGGATAATTAAGAGCTTATGCCAGTTGAGAATAAATGCGGTTGTGTCTGTTGAGAAGTTGTTTCTTCAGTTTCTATTACAATTGAGGTTCTCCTACTTAATGACCAGCCTATACCAGGTATATTCACTTCTTATAGTTTTCTAGTTCAAATAGCTATTGTATCTCAGTAAGTTCTTTTCTTTGAAGTAGGATACAATATAAGTAGTCAATATAATGTTCTTGTTCTAATGGTACATATGCAATGTACCTGTGATTATTAGATGAGTATGTACATTGCACTTAATACCAACTGTTATGTAACTTTAGTATGTTTAGGAGATAATGTAAATACAGAATGTACTTTGCAGATGCATAGCTGTGAAGTATACATTCATCTAGTATTGAAAGCAAGTATATTTACCCTTATAACTGTATTATATTGCTTTAATTTATAACCTTTATCTATTCATATACCCTATCATAGTTGTGGAGTATACATTCATCTAGTATTGAAAGCAAGTATATTAATTTACCCAATTAACTGTATTATATTGCATTAATTTATAACCTTTATCTATTCATATACCCTATCTAATTACCTATGTCTTACAACTGATTACCAGGATCACAAAGATCATGAACTCTTCAATGTCCAGCTGACGTGGAGCTTGAGAGGCTAGAGAAACCAAAAACCTTGCGAAGTGTCACAACCCTAGGCGTTTTTGCCTACTTTCATATACTAGAAGTATGGATTTATTAGAATCAAACATGCATATATAAAATAAAATTGAATAAAAAGGGGAAAAAAAGAAAGAAAAATCCTCAAGTTATAATATACAGATAATATATAATTTGTTTTGTAATTTAATGCTTCCTTTATCCCTAAAATGTACTCTATCCCTCCCACCTAAAAAGGCATAAAGTTGGCCTTGTATGAAAATTAAGGAGAGTGTATAGTTGAGTAAATGTTATGAGTATTAAAAGTAATATATGAGAGAGAAAGTGGGGTCAAAAATAATTAGTAAATAGTTATTTTGTAAGTGATAAGTGAGTCCCTCGAATAAAAAAAGAATTAAAAAAATTTCATTTTGTGAGTGTGTTTTTTTAAATAGAACATCCAAAATGTAAATTTGTACATTTTCGGGTGATACGGATGGAGTACGTCTTAATTTTTATTTAAAGAAAATTATGAAAATAAATATTTTTTATACATTTTAAATATATTAATAAAGTTGCAGAAGATGGCACTAAAACATTGATAATTTGGATGAACATATGGTATTAACTTTTGATTAAAATTAAGTTAAATATATGAAAAATTATATTTTGAAATAAAGGGAATAAATAATATAGTACCTCGCATGGGTTTGTAAAAAATGTGATGCAAGGCAGATAAATAACATCTTGTGTTGCCATATTTCGATTGGGGTTTGACTAATAATGCCTGCAGTTCAAAATAATTGTTGAAATAATTAAAATTTTATTTTTATTTCTATATACGTAAAATAATGGGGACATTTACCAAAAAAATATGAGTCGTTCTTGTGTGAAACTAGTTCTAGGATAAGCTATCCTAGAACCTGTTTTTCGAAAGTGCCTTTTCTAGTAAAATAAAGTGTCTGTTGCAATATAGACAAAAGTGCCTGTTGTAATATGACACTAATAAATATAATTAAATCGATTGTAATGTTAAATAATGCGGTGATATTGTTGAAAAATAGTGCCTATTGTAGTGTTAAAAAGTGTCTGTTGTAGTATTGAAATATGCCTCTTGTAGTATTGAAAAATGCCTGTTGTAATATTGAAAAGTGTCAAGTGAATTAAAAAACACATGCCTGTTGTAGTATCAAAAAATGCCTTTTGTAGTATTGAATAATGCCTTCTACAATATCAAAAAATACCTGGTGAATTATCGTAAGGCACTTTTTTTGGCACTTGTAAAAAAAAAGAAAAAAAACAAAAAAAACCTCAGCAGGCATGTTTAAAATTCAAGCAAGCACTTTTCTAGTGTTAAAAAAGTGCCTCCTGTAGCATTGAAACATGCCTCTTACAAATTCAACAAGTGCTGGTGAGTTTTTTCAAGTTCCAAAATAAAGTGCCTGCTCTAGTGTTAAAAATCGACTGCTGTAGTATTGAAACATGCCTCTTACAGTTTTGAAAAGTGTCTGGTGAGTTTTTAAGAGTTCCAGTTATTTACAACCATGCCACCGCACCTTCTAACGATGTTCCGCTTATTTTCAAAAATGCCACCGCGCACATTTTAAAACATGTTCTACGCTCAGCGAGCGTAGAACACGTTTCACCCAAGATTTTGTCAAAAAAATATATATTACAAAAAGAAAAAAATTACAACTTGGATATTACAAAATTTTATTTTATTTTTTAATTTTATTTAAGTTTTTTTTAAATGTAATTTATCAGTTGTTTATAACTGATAAATGACATTTTTCTGTAACAACTGATAAATACATTTATTAGTTTTTTAAAGAGTTTTTTTTGCTTGATATTTTGGTTAATCAACTGATAAATATATTTATAACTGACAAATGCATTTATTAGCTGTTTATAACTGATAAATGTATTTAACAGTTATTTCAACTGATAAATGCATTAAAAATAGTTTTTTTTTTCTAAAATCATAACTTTCGTGTTTTTTTGCAAATAGTATCTGAACGGAATAAAAGTGACGGGTTAGGCCCAACGAATTAAGCCCAACATTTCAGACGTTACGAAGACAATACCACATAATGGGCCAGTCCAATTG
Organism: Adenophora triphylla var. japonica; assembly: GCA_022495995.1. Taxonomy (NCBI): domain Eukaryota; kingdom Viridiplantae; phylum Streptophyta; class Magnoliopsida; order Asterales; family Campanulaceae; genus Adenophora; species Adenophora triphylla. The sequence goes on along the minus strand of JAFEMH010004815.1, from coordinate 165,571 downwards.
CTACTATACCAAAGGCCCAATGACAAAGATCAGTCGACCTAGCTCATTGTCCGACCATCCGTGGTCCCGCCCGAGCTTCGTCCGACATACGATCATCTACTTGTACAATTTCTATAAAGCCAAGGCACAAAGTCAGGTCGACTACGAATAATCAAGCGACCTCGACCTACCAATGCGTACGTCCATCTACATCGTTATTTGTAACCGCCTCCTACATTCTCGAAGACAGTTATGCCCACAACATCTCCGTGATTCTAGGGATTTATAATGATCCCATGACACCATTATAAATATCAGATAACATACAACGTTAAAAGGTAATGTCTTATTTGCTATTCTGAATATACGTTATTCATTTTAGTTTATAAGCTCAATACACCATATCTCATCATCACGCCAGAGGGTCTTAGCCGGAGACCAACCCGGCTAGTCGTTTGTTCGTGGTTTCAGGTCACATTGGCTGGAGATCAACCTAATTGATGGACTAAGGCTGATCTGGATCGTTTCCTGCATCATCAGTTTGGTTCCATTGCCGGGAAGCAATAAACGCTAGACCTTGAATCTTTACTCAAACCACAAACATGGCATTCGATGGTCATACTGCAACTTCTTCCGGTGATCCAATGCTTGGGAATACAGGGAGAAACGCTGAGGCAGGAGCTGGAAATCGCACTGCAAACTTGCCTCTTCCCCCACCGGGCAATCCCACTAGAAGGGTCACTCGCTCCAACAACGTTACTGGCGGTGCGGGCTTACAAGATGGGAAAAGGCAGAAGAGGCCCATGCCCAACCAGGGGGTAAGTCAGCAACCTAAGAGAGTCCAAACAGGTCGAACAGTTGCAGGCGACATTGTAGGTCCCTCAACTACTCACCCTAGTAGGAAGGATATTCTGCTGGAGTGGGCTAGGATACTGAAATTACCCGCATTCGCTCGCGGCCGCGAAAGAAGCTTGCGGTTCGAATTTCACGGAAAAAAGAGAGTTGCCACACCATTTTTATTATGAGCCAAAACTTTGAAAAAGGCTTTTGAACATAGATTGTTTTTATTATGAGCCAAAACTTAAAAAAAGCTTTTGAACAGAGATCGTTTTTATTATGAGCCAAAACTTAAAAAAGGCTTTTGAACAGAGATTGTTAGGTTCGGAGGTCACGTTACGCCTCGGGAAGAGATTAATTGTGCTCACCCGAAACGCCTCATATTGACGAGTCTTTCTACCTTTCTCAAAAATTGTGCGTGTGTGTGTGTTTGTGTATTACTTGAAAATGAGTTTGAACGGCGTATTTTTGAATTGAAAAAAAAAAACAAGTTTGAATGGCGGGTTTTGAAGTGAGGGGGATTTCGACATGAGTTGGGCATTATAACGTTACCCTTTTTTGATAAAATGATGTTAAAGAAAAGACATTTAAAGTAAATGACAGTAATGAAATGACGATCGACAAGTCAATTTCTTGACTCGGATGTTAAAAGTAAATACGATCAACAAGCCAAACGGTTTGGACGGTAAATAACTGTATTGAAATGACGGTATTAACGAATCAAAAGATTCGGACGGTAAAAGATGCGATCAACAAATCGAACGATTTGGTCGGTAAAAAGCTTTATTTAAATGACAATATCAACGAATCAAACGATTCGGACGATAGAAATGACAATAAACGAATAAAACGATTCGGACGGTAAATGACATAAATAGATAAAGTAATAAATAACGAGTCAAGATCTCCCGTTTTAACTCTGAATTACTTTTTTCAAAAGAGAAGAGTAATAGAGAGAGGCTCATTTCTTGACTCGTAGACAACGTAGTGTCTACATTTTGAAGATTTGATCGGAACAGAAATAGCAAAAAAGGCGTAAAAAGGGATGAACGGAAGATTGAGAAGGAGAGTTTACAAATGGCTAGGTTTTGACTCTATCTCCCAAGGGATCGTATATCAGATATGAAAAGTGTTTGAAAAGTGTTTGGGTTGTGTTTTGTTTAGGAAAAACAAGGTTTTCACATAAATTGAGACATTTCCGGGACTTTCGGAGGAGTTTGGGACGCTGGAATTGAGGAAGTGGGGCAGGAGGGTGAAAATTTCTTGGCCATATACTGAATGACTGAGGCTGTTTTTATAGGCTGTAAAATTGTAAAACAGGCTGGCCAGTCTTTCCTTCAGGTTGAGGGCATTTTGGGAATTTCAAATTATTGATGGGACTGGTGGTCGACTTGCTAATTAAAAAAGTAAAACAGGCCAGCCAGCCTAGGTTTCAGTTTGAGGGTATTTTGGTCTTTTTTGGTTTTAGATGTGATTGATTTGACATAGGGCTTGTGCATGTGTGACATGTGGCATACTTAGTCACTAAGCAAGGGCATTTTGGTCCTTTGGGCCGTATTTTGACTGTTTTGTTAATAACTATCCGAATAAATGTCGGAAACAGTCTCAGAAAATCCCGAAAATTGCGTATTTTTGGAAAAGTGATATTTTTCACGTGTTCTAACGTGTTTTTAATACACTTTAATTTTGAATGATCGGGACAGTCCTGGAAAGTCTAGTTAATTTGGAAAGTGTGAATTAACGGATTTTAACAATCCAGATTTGGGTACTTATAGTAGCCCCTCGACGACGTCACTTACGGAGGAAGTGGGATCGTCGAAACAGATAAGGATCCCAAATCTGGGAAATGCCTTACGGAGTGACCTGAACGGTTAAATGGCTGGACCCTAAAGCAAGGATTCCTACCTATCCACGGGGGAATCAAGCATATCGTAGTTCTTGTCCGTTAAGTATAAGAGACTTAACTGACTGACTTTAGGTAACGAGATCTTACGCTGGAGATCTAACGGGATGACATGAATGGTTGTGTTAAACAGGTGTTATTAACAACACGACCTAAGTTCGAAGGAAGGATTGAAGTTCTAACGACACGGTTAGAAACGTAATTTAACCTCGGTAGAGGATAGTATGTTGCTGGGGAAAGGCGTCTAAAGTTCTAACGAAAGCGGTTAGAAATGGAGAAAAATGCTTGACATTCTAATGAAAGCAGTTAGAAACGAAGGAAAATGTTTAAAGTTCTAACGAAAGCAGTTAGAAACGAGGACAATGTTTTTGACGTTCTAACAAAAGCGGTTAGAAATGGAAGAGATAATGTTTTGACGTTCTAACGAAAGTAGTTAGAAAAGAAGGAGATAATTGAAGTTCTAACAAAGTCGGTTAGAAACTGAAGGAATGATTGAAGTTCTAACAAATTCGGTTAGAAACTGAAGAGATGATTGCACTCTTGTTAAAAGGGGCGGGCTTACGATGACGGCCGAAGAAGGATTGTTGTACGGGCTTACAATGATTGCCATTGAGATAAGATGTTCGGGCTTATGATGACGACCGAAATTTAACCTCGGGAGAGGGAGCGTTAGCAAAATCTAACGGGAAATTTAACCTCGGGAAAGGGTGTGTTAGCGAAATCTAACGAAAAATTTAATCTCGGAAGAGGGTAAGTTAGCGAAATCTAACGGGAAATTTAACCTCGAAAGAGGGTGCGTTAGTGAAATCTAACGGGAAATTTAACCTCAGAAGAGGGTACGTTAGCGAAATCTAACGGGAAATTTAACCTCGGGAGAGGGTACGTTAGCAAAATCTAACGGGAAATTTAACCTCGGGAGAGGGGACGTTAGTGAAATCTAACGGGAAATTTAAGCTCGGGAGAGGGAACGTTAGCGAAATCTAACGGGAAATTTAACCTCGGGAGAGGGTACATTAGCGAAATCTAAAGGGACTTTTAACCTCGGGAGAGGGGACGTTAGCAAAATCTAACGGGGAATTTAACCTCGGGAGAGGGTGCGTTAGAGCAAGAGAATCATAAGAACATTTGAGCAAAAGCATCAAATTTGAAAAGATGAGGGGTTGAATGGTCATTTGGCCCAAAATGAGCCATCTGGTAAAACAGGCCGTCCGACCTTTCCTTCAATTTGGCCTGATTTAAGTCAGCCGTCGAGCAGAAAGAAAGAAAGAGAAATTTTGGGAGTTTTGGCCGAGAGAGAAGATAGAAAAGAGAGAAAAAACTGTGATTTCTTCGATTCTTTGTTGAAATTTTGAGAGATTAACGCTATGTAAGGAAGATTAGCGACGGAATTTTCCGTCGCTAAAACGTGATTTTCTTGTAGTGCGAGCTTCCTTTGGATCCGTTTGAGTTATACAAGGCTCGGGGGAATCACAAGTCCAAGGAGGGGATTACGAGGAATGTGAGCATTCTTAAATTTCGTTGAATGTTTTTTTGAATTTTGAATTGATTTTTGTGAGATTAGGGTTCTTGTTGCCCGATTTGGGGCTCTTGAACTTGTTATGCCCTTTTGTTGAAATTGATTGTTGTTTGATGCAATTGAGGGTATGGGTAGACAATGTAGAAAGTTTGGTGAAAAAATTCCATGCCTAGCTATGTTTTCCAAATTTAACGTGTGTTAATTTGGGACGGAGATTTTTGAAATGATATGGGAAAAATTCTGATCTGAGACGGAAAATTTTGAAATGATTTCGAACTGAAACGGAAGTTTTGAAATGATTTCGAACTGAGACGGAAATTTTTAGAATGCGAACCATAAATACTCCGAACTGAGATGGAAATATTTTTAGGAAGTGAACCGTAAATACTCCGAAATGAAACGGAAATATTTTTAGGAAGTGCTTCGAACTGGAACAGAAATTTTGAAATGATATGGAAAAAACTCCAAACTGAGACGGAAATTTTTAGAATGCGAACCGTAAATACTCCGAATTGAGACGGAAATATTTTTAGGTAGTGCTCCGAAGTGAAACGGAAATTTGGAAATGATTGGATTTTATCTTTTTGGTGATATATGTATGTGGTTTTGTTTCATGGCATGTACATTTGGCGCACGTTATTTGGGTATTAACATACATTTGTTGTGTCTTACCTGCAGGGGCGAGGGCCGATAGACTTGTCCACTACCAAGATTAGGGGGAACGTCGAGGCGGTGAGCGAGTTGTGGGGAATGCTCCCAGACGTGGCTCGGGGTGAAGAGAGAAGTCCTCGACAGATAGTGGTAGATTCCGGTCTTGGGGGCTTCATTAGTGCAGTGGTTGTAGTGGCGTTGACGCAAAGGGTCAAATTTGTTCACGTGGCCTTGAGCGAGCATTGGTGGGATACGACCCTCACTTTTCATTTCAGGTGGGGGGAGGCAACGATTACTCCCACGAATTTCGCAGCTATCACCGGGTTGTCCTTCCGGGGTAATCCCATAAAGTGGTTTGAGGAGTTCACTACGGAGCAGTTCACAGATCTGCTGATATTAAGTGTCATTTTGCTTTGCTTGGCTCTTTGACTGACTTGGAGGCTGTGAGAGGATTTGCCTGGGGAGAAGCTGGCTTGGCCGAGCTCTATTTTGCCTTGGATAAATATTCTCGGAGGGAAGAGAATTCTCTCTGCTGCTTCCAGTTCACTTCGGATGTGAGTCTTGTTTTTTTCTTCCTTGTCTCGTTTTTCACTTGTCTGTATATGTTTGTAGTCGACACTCTTTCCTGTCTTCTTTTCAGGTGTGGTGCTTTGAGGTGTTTCGTCCACAGCGGTAGGGTATAAAGGAGGAGTATGCTCTCCTATTTCCTGCTATGATGACCTGGCAAAAGGAGGCCATGAAACCAGGGAGGACGAGGGATAGCATGAGGGTTACTTATGAGGAGGTGTCCGAGGCTCTGGAGCGGGACTTCTCATCGAGGGTGAACCTGACTTGGTGGGACCGACTTGATCATGCGGTTATTGATGCTGCCAAGGAGGTAACGAGCCAGAGGAAGCTTCTGGTGGGGCTTCACTGTGACATCATGCATTTGGGAGAGTGGGTGACTCGCCAGTATGCTTCGGTCGGATCCCATGGTTCCTAGGGATCCTCCTGTCTTCATGCTGCAGCCTTTGCTTATGGACGGGAAGAGTTGTACCGGTGTAGGCTGGGAGTGTCTTTTACTGAGAATGTCCTTGAGGATGCTGACTATGACATCTTCTGAAGGATGAGGCTTAGGAGCCCGCAAGTGATGGCTAGAAAGGGGGAATATCCTTCACATCCCAGAGATCCTCCTACCCCCCGCACTCGTTTCGCGTATGAGGGCGTTGGTGGTTCCCGCAAGCGGTTGATGGTCCCGATTCCTGAGTAGATGAGGACTCGATACCGAGTCGATCCCGATGCTACTGTGAGTATCTTGTTGATTTCATGTACTGTACTTACTTTCTGCATATGTGTATTCGCGTTGTTCTTTCCATCATTTGATCGTTTCCTTGATGTGCAGGTTTTGGGACGTACCCATGATTTGACTATCAGACGTCTAGAGGGAGTGACAGGTTTTGCCCGGCGGCTTCTTGATTACATACGGTGTGGTTCCAAGAGAAGTGCAGTGGTTCATGAGCCTATGCCCTCTAGGCCGTTTATTGCTAGGGAATCATTTGCTTCCACGACTGGCGGGATAGATGTAGAGCGGAGATTTGGTCAGTCTCCTGATTGCCAGGGTGAGTCTTCTGGGTCACAGGCCCGTCATTCTTCTTACTCGGGATTTGAGCATGGGGGACCTTCAGGAACACAGTCGCAGGGCCGTCATTCTTCATACACCGAAGTGGATGACTTCATGAGTTATCTGTTTGCCACAGATCCCGTTGCGGCGGCACAGTTTTTGAGTGCTCGGATGACGAGCAGGATTCGAAGTAGCCCTGTAATATTTTAGATAGCTATATGTACTGCTTATCTCAAACACTGTCTATATTTGGGATGCCTCTGTTCTGGGGCAAAACTTTGTACATTTTATTATCATCATGATTGCTTTTTATTTACTTTTGGCATTTAACGGAACCAGATAAGCAAGTAAATTAATCAAAATAAATAATGATGGAAATGCACTGAACAACAGATTTGAACAAGTAAAATTTACTGCTATCATGCACTATTATTATTATTTGCACTGTCGCACGCGCCCGAAATGGATTTGACATTGCAGGGAGATGGTTCACGGGAGTTTGGCTGATTTGGATAGAAGGTGAACATGACGTATTTTGGAATGGACAAAGGAACATGATGCAGCAAGGCTGCAGTTTGACTATGTCAACTTGCAAGACAGGCCGAACGACCTCTCCTTCAATTTCGACTCCTTTAAATTGCAGTTTAGTTTTGCTGTTTTCAGAAATCCAAAGCTGTTTCCATAGCACTTTGAAGCTGGAAATCTGTTCTTCACTTCAAAACTTGAAATTTCTTCACTTTTCATGGCCACGTTTCCAAAGTTGCCTACTCAGATGCAAGATCGATTCTTGGATAGGTTCAAGACGTGGGCGAGGCACCATACGAGGCATAACAAAGAATTCTTCGAAAGTTGCTATAGGGTAAAGTCGGTTTGGGCTTTGAAGGAACTTTCCCCTGATTGGGATCTTCTGAGAGCTGCGGCTCATTTTTGGGACGTGATAAGGCACGTTTACAGTTTCTCGTACAACAAGATCACGCCCACGTTCGAAGATTTTCGTGCTATCCTTGGAGGACCTGAGGTGAAGCAGGTTGCTCTTTCTTTGATGGGAGGGATGACGACTGTGGAGAAGTTGACATCTTTTCTTGGCGTTTCTGTCGAAGAACCTTACGGAATTTTGATACATTATACTCACTATATTGACATTTTCGGGATCCCAGATAGGTTCATGAGTGCTGAGTGGAGCGTCGCTGCATGGGACGCTTTTGCTCTGTGTGTGATAGGCATCCTGTTCACTTTCACGTCATTAAGAGTATGCCATCACGGGGTTCTGGACATGGTGGACATTCCCGGGGTGGAGAGGATATCGTGCCTCTGGTATTAGGCGAGACCTTTCACGGCATTGATCGGATGGCGATCGGTAGCCGGTACATGTGAGGAGGAAGTCCCGCTCTGCTTACTCTGTGGCTGAGGGAGAGGCTGCAAGTTATGCCCGAGGTCCCAATGACGTATGATCCTTGGTTCTTCTCTCGGCGACCCTTGGAGATAGAAGGCAGTCAGGTTGACTGGGAACTTTGGATGGCCAAACTTCGCACACACCATTTGCGATGGTGGGTTCTTCATTGGAAACTGCAGACGTGTCGGACCGTTCAGGATGGTCTTCTCATTGTCAGAGTTCCGGGACTTTCCCGGTCTTTTTTTTATATCCCGTCTTTGGTCTTACGGCATTTTGGGATGGAGCAGGTCCCTTTGATGGACTTGAGCGATGTTGCTACCTTCGAGGTGGGGTCACTCTCCATGGACGATCCTTCGACCTTCTTGCTTCTCATGCGGTTGTGGCAATATTCGTCTTTTCCAGTTAGGGTTCTCTTTCACCGAAGAGGGGGCACTATTCTGTCCACTGGCTACTTGAACTGGTATGAGGAATGTATGAGGGAGACACAAATGGCACTTTTGTGGAGGCGAAGTGAGCTTTTGGGTCTTAACCGCCGTGACTGCTCAACTTTGAGGAGGGTCGAAGTGAAGGGGCTAACCCTCAAGATAGTACGGGGGATGACATGGCAGACTATGAGGTCAACGCGAGCCGATTGGTAGACATAATCACGAATATGATGGCTCAAAGAGCGGCAACTCGTAGTAGATCTAGGGAAAGGGCTGCATTAGCGGCAACATGTTTGACAGTAGCGACGGGAAAGATCCCAGAGCCTGGCAGGAGAACAACAGGGATATTTCCTGTGAAAGCGAAGAATACCTGTCGCGGAAAAGGGAAGGGGAGGAAAGATGAAGGACCGAGCTCAAGTGGCTAGATTGACCTTGCAGTACGGAGTATCCACCCATTGTCATTGCAGACACATTAGGTTTAATTAATTTTTTTTTTTATTTTGGTTTGCAAGTATGTAGTGAGTTGAGACTAGACCGTGCTTGAACTCATCAAAAAGTGTTTTAACTGTAATGAATTTGCGGGTTAATTTAAGAGTTTTTCAAGACACAAGTGATTGGTGCCGAATTTGAAATTTTATATGTTTTTTAGACCAAACCAATAATGGTTGCCTACGTTCCCCTTTTACAAATGGACTAAGGGGCCCATGTTATCGTAGTTCAACTCTTTTGAGAGGGAAAAATAGAAGTGGGATGAATAGTGCAACCCTTATTTTTACCTAGACCATTTTGAGGATGTGTCGAGTTGGGTATTACTCTTTTAGCACTTTGATTTTACTGTTTGGGGAATAGGGGAAAGAGAGTTGACTCGATTTCTTCCTCAAACGAAGTATCTGCGGAGCTTGCTTCCGTTTACTGGGTTGACGAAAGGGTTTCCATCCAAATCAGCTAGCTTCATTGCTCCTCCTGAGAAGATCTTCTGCACCACGAACGGGCCTATCCATGTAGGTTCCCACTTTTCGAGGGGATTGGTCTGCGTGGGAGGCTTTTCTTTAAGCACTAAGTCACCTCCTCTGATGTCTCGGGTTTTGACTTTTTTATCAAACACGGGCCATTCGGCTTTGGTAGGCACGAGTATGTTCCAAGGCTTTCAATCTTCGTTCATCGAGTAGAGCCAGTTCGTCATGACGGATTTGGAGCCATTCGACTTCGTTGATCCCATTTTCCAAAAGGACTTGTAGGGAGGGGATTTCTAGTTCAACTGGCAACATTGCTTCCATTCCATAGGTCAGTGCGAAAGGAGTTTCCCCGGTGGCGGTTCTAACTGATGTTTGGTATCCCCAAAGTGCCAAATGCAGCTTTTCGGGCCAATCCCCTCCTCGTACGGCCATCTTTTTAATTATCCTTGCAAGAGTCTTTGTGGTGTGTAACTCTAAACTCGGTTAACAGCTGGTCGTAATCTCCTTCGAAGTGGGTCCCATTATCGGATATGATCTCGTTGGGCACTCCGTATCTGCACATGATGTTTTCCTTGATGAACTCGGCCACCTTCTTGGAATTCAGTACTTTGTAGGACCTGGCTTCCACCCATTTGGTGAATTAGTCGACAACGACTAATATAAATTTATGGCCGTTGCTTCTGGGGGAGTAATCTTGCCGATGACGTCAATTCCCCATGTGGCGAAAGGCCATGGCGTAGTCATGCAATAGAGCTCGTAAGGGGGAATGTGATTGAGGTTGGAAAAATGTTGGCACTTATCGCAACTTCTGACGAACTGGATGCAGTCTGTTTCCATTGATATCCAATAAAAGCCCATACGGAGGATGATTTGCGTCAATGCTCGGGCGTTCATGTGGGGGCTGCAAGCTTCGTTGTGAATTTAGTCCATCAATTCGACGACTTTTTCTTTGCTTACACATCGAAGGAGTGGTCCTTGGTGACGCTTCTTGTATAACATGCCTCCCAAAATGACGAAGTGGGATGCTAGGCATTTTATAGCCACCATGCTTTTGGCTTTGATGCCTTCTTTGTAGTTTTCGTATTCGTTCATGAAAGAGGCTTCTCCACTTTTGAGGTACTGGTATACTCGGTTGTACCAGGGTTCGTCGATCGGTTCATGTTCAACTTCGATCTCACAGTAGTAGGCTGGGATTTCCCGTCTCCCTATTCTGAATGGCTTTACTGATTTCCCCTCGGGAATTTCAACGAGAGAGGCTAGGGGGGCCAAGGCATCGGCGAAGCGGTTCCTGTCTCTCAGCAAGTAGTGGAAAGAGATTTCCTTGAATTGAGCGATGAGCTCTTCCATGTATGCGTGGTACTTCTGGAGACCATGGTCTATCGTCTTCCATCTGTTGGACACCTGATTGATGATCAGTGCCGAGTCTCAGTATACTTCCAATTCTTTGAGGAGATTTATTAGGGCTTATTTTTCTGTACCAGCGAAGAAACTGCCGACTTGTGTCTCTTTAGGCTCTTGTGCTTCCCTAGATTCACTTTGGTCATAACCTCTTTGGCACTTTGGGCACGATTTTCCTCTCGGTCAACTACACGTTTGAAAATTTCTTTAATGTGTTGTTCGTTTAGTGTGTCTTCTTCTTTATCAAGTGAATCATTATTAACTTCTTTTAAGTTGTTAGTTAATTTATCAGTTGTTAAAGTGGCAATGAGGGGATAATTTGAAAGGTCGAACTTATCATTTAAGACGAAGGGAAATACAACATTGGCTACATAATCATAGTCTTCTGGCGTGAGGCCGTCAGACGACTCAGAGGACTTGAATTCGACAACGAGAGACTCAGAGGGTTCAAAACGAGATTCAGGGAGATAGGGGAGTAGCCCTAATTTGTCTATCATCTCTTTCTTGATTGCCCTTGGTACGGAGTTGGGAGTCTAAATCCATAAGCTTCTCCCTCAGCTCGATGGCCTCCTTGGCTTTCCTTGAGTGCTTTGTTGAAGCTATTTGCTCCTTCTCAATAGCAGCTCTCCAGCTACTCTTGGCTTGTTCGATTAGAGCAAGAGTCTACACAACGAAAAGAGGATAGTCAATATAACAGTCATACGAAGAAAGGGGACCAAAAGTACAGCGATTAAACAGAAGGAAAGTAGAAGGTGTGAAAAACCTAAGTGTTACCTCAGAATGAAGGAGGCCCGATCTGTCACTAAACTCTTCAGAAGTGAGCCCCTCCTTAACAAATTGGGCTAGCAGATCCCCATCTGCAGCCCTTCTCACCACAGCTTGCCCCAATCCCAGATCGGGATAATGGCGGCGCAAGCTATTGATCCCAGAAAGGGGAGGCACATCGCTTAGCCTCTCCACCAAGGCCTGCACTTCATCACCACTTGTAAGTTGGGGAGCTTGGGATGGAGGATAACTGGAGGCAGAGTCCGCTGCTCGGGAGAAGCTAGCTCCATCAGGACCTTGGTCAACACGTGACCTCTTCTTAAGCCAATTCAGAGGAAGGGCATCCTTATCATCTTCTTGCTCGGCATCCTCGAGCACCAAGTCTACAAAATTAAGGGGGTCTGCCCCAGCTGATTCATGACGGGGATTAGAGCCCAATTCCAGCTCGATCAACGTGTCGACCTCTTCTCCCCCAATAACTTGAACATGAGGGCCCTGCTCAATTACCTCCTCTGGCCCATTCCCATCTATGGGGACCATCCCCACTCCTACCTTGGGGAGCAGGTTGTTCCTATCCTTAGCCTCCTTCTCACGGATGGCACGAGCATTGGCAGCTCTATTTGCTTTCTTATTCCTCCTTTTATCACCCAAATTGACCATGCAATTCATATTTGCCTCTTGGTCAGAGGTAAGGACTACACGGTAAAAAATGAAACAGTTAGCAAAAGAGAATTGCGAGCAAAAATATACAAGTTAAGGAAGAAAGCAAGTAAATACTTAACCGCCATAATGAAACACATTTCTGCAATGGCCCTGCTTCTTTTTGCAGTAATGGCTCTGCGACTCAAACCTCTCCCTCTCATGGATTACCCAATATGGGTATCTCAAGCTACGGATGATCGGCACTAAGGGGGCTACCTCCCCATCTCCACCTAGAATCATGTCGGATTGGATAAAAAAGTATTTATCCAACCCAAGTGCGGCCCAACTAATGGTGCTCATCCGAGCCACCAGCACCAACCTACGATAGAGTTCTTCACTCCAATCCGGGACCCAATAATCTTCCTCCTTCATTGGAGGTGAATCAGCTTCGGGCAAAGGGAACTTCCATCCCTTCCTACTCTCCACTAATATCATGTGGGTATTCCACCCAGAAACTTTGTCATGCAGGTTAATGAACAGTTTTGGGGCCTTAGCTTTGGCCGGGGTACTAATCCCAAAGGTCTTGTCATTCACCACCACCTTAAAGAACCTCATAAAGACGTGCATGCAAGGTTCATACCCTACAAACCTCCACACCATGGCAAAGCACATTAGCACCCTAACTGTATTGGCACCTAGTTGCATGGGGACAACGGCCAAGCACTCTAGAAATTCGCAGATGAAGGTATCTAGGGGTAGGCGTAGGCTGACCTCAAATTGGCCATAAAATAAATCTACCTTGGCCATACTCAAACCCCAGTGCATCAAAGATTGGGCCTTCCTTTGCCTCTCAGTGAAGTGAGTTAGTTGGAAGTCATCCATGGGGACCTCAAAGAAGTCGTGCAAGATGTAGATTCTTGATTCTGCATTCTTCCTACCAATTGCTGGCCTGGGGGACCACATAGCCTCTCTCATTACGGCCTGGGACTACCGTCGAGCAAAACGCATTAACTATATTTTAGGAGGAGGAGCTCGATGAAGCAGAAGCATACGATCCTTAAGCTGCCATATCTACAGAAGACACAGAAATAGGGGAATCAATCCTAGTTGATGTATGTTTCGAACTACCTATGGGCAACCTAGATTCCCCTGGGAATGCTAATCTCTCTTTAGGAAATGGTGGTTTGTTAGATTTGATGTAAAAGATAATGAGGTGGTCTATCATTTTGTTGAAGAGACGGAAACGGACAATTCGTAGATCGTCCGCCTCCAAATCCACCATACTCTCTCCAACCAGAAACTCTACCTCACCATAAAATAAACCCCACCTATCTAAGATGGTAAAGCACTCCTCCCTCGTCAATTACACCCATGGACCTTCTAACCTTTTATAAACCCTAAGGTTTATAGAGTTGTATACATACCTAACACCTAACTCGAAGCCAAAGGTCCTAGCCACGACAGAATATAGAGAAAAACTTGAAATTAAGCCTAAATACAGAGGAATTGAGGGATACCTTGATTAATTCGGAGAAGAAGGGATTCGAAGGTGAAACAAAAGCTCGATTACGCCAGAAATTCGATTTCCTTGCTTTTGTTCTTGTTGAGTACTTGAGAAAATTGGGGTTTGTAAAGTTTGAGAAGGAAAATGATTTTTCCTTTTATATGTCTCCAAAACCTTATCGAAATTGGAAAGGGTAGGGGACACAACCGTTATTCTGTCAATTATCGCCCCGCAGCGGTTCCCAAGACGGATGTCCAATCGCCAGAATCTTACCATCATTAAGGAAATTACGGCGCATTAAATAGCGTGTCAGACCGTCGAAAATCAATAGTCGAGATCGACATACATCTACTCAGTCGACCATCCAACAGAGAGCTATGCAAGCCATCAAATTTTTTATATAACTTCCTGGTCGACAAAGACAACACAGAAAGTTGGGGGTCACTGAACGGAATAAAAGTGACGGGCCAGGCCCAACGAATGAAGCCCAACATTTCAGACGCTACGAAGACAATACTACAAAATGGGCCAGTCCAATTGCTACTATACCAAAGCCCCAATGACAAAGATCAGTCGACCTAGCTCATTGTCCGACCATCCGTGGTCCCGACCTAGCTTCCTCCAACATACGATCATCTACTTGTACATTTGCTATCAAGCCAAGGAAAAAAGTCAGGTCGACTTCGAATACTCATGCGACATCGACCTACCAACGCGTACGTCCATCCACGTCGTTATTTGTAACTGCCTCCTACATTTTCGGAGACAGTTACGCTCACAACATATCCGTGATTCTAGGGATTTACAATGATCCCATGACACCACTATAAATACCAGATAACATACAACATTAAAAGATAATGTCTTATTTACTATTCTGAATATATGTTATTCATTTCAGTTTATAAGCTCAATACACCATATCTCATCATCACGCCGGAGGGTCTTAGCCGGAGACCAACCTGACTAGTCGTTTGTTCGTGATTTCAGGTCACTTGACTGGAGATCAACTTAATTGATGGACTAAGGCTGATCTGGATCGTTTTCTGCGTCATCGGTATCTTTTTGAGAGAGTTTTTGATAAAAAAAAAAATCTTAAAAAAATCTTGTAAAAAGTGACAATTGATAAAGGTAGATTTATTAATTTATAATTTTATAATCATAATTTTTTTAAAACAATGACTTTTAGTTAGTTGACTTAGTTGTAAGAGTTAATTAGACACAAAAAACCCAAATTACCGAGAGAGAGAAGACAAGCACAAGTGACAAGAATTTTTTTTGATGATTATTTAAAAAAATAAATAAATAATGCTTGAAATAGTGAGACATTTCCTTGTAATTTCTCCATTATCAATTAGGTAAATTAATATTTGTGATTAGGTCAACTTCCTCGTTTGCAAACACAAACCATTTTTCAACTTCCAACTAGCACAAGTGATATTTTCAAAATATTTAATATAAGGATGTGTTATAACACATTTTTGTTATTTAATCGAGATTATTAAATTTAGTTTAACTAGTTTCATAATTTGTATGAAAATAATTACTCCACAATTATTTTAGAATATAACATTAATTTTTGTAAAAAATATTAAGGAAATCCATTTTTCCTAAAATTTAGAAAAACGTGTTTTTAAAACACATGAAGTCAGTATTGTAGACTCCCTCAATCCCATTTTGTTTTGGTCAATTTCTTATAAACTTCGAAACTGAAAATGCGTGGAATGATTTTGGGCACAACTGAAATATAAGAACGGACAATTTCAAGATGTGACGCCAAAATGTAACGAAGAAAGCCCTTGATCAATTGATCTCCGACACAAAACCTCGGGAGGTTTTCGAAAACCTACCTAAAACCCAACAATTATTATTATTGCTTGAGTAGTGAGTACAAAGTGGAAGTATTCAGAGAATTAAAAAAATGTCGTCCCTTTTCTAAGTGTCCTACTCTTTCTTAAATACCCCAAAAATAAAAATAAAACAAGAATAACTAAGTTCCCTATTAATCCGGAGTTGATCGTTGAGAAGAAAGAAGTGTTGCCATTACTTGGTCCACTAGCTTTACCGTTGATACGTGGTTGGACGCTTCTTGACTGGGTCGTTGCCACGTAATATTTTATCTTCTGAAAAATAGGAACAAACAAATCTGCATCTTCAAGATGTCATTCAAGATGCTAAATTCAAGATGCTGAAGAATCAGGCTTAATTAAGATGTCAATGCAGACATGAACATGGTAGAAAATTCCATCCCAAAGAATTTCCCCCAAGATTTTTGAATTTGGGCGAAGTCAAAGATTCAAAAAATTTCAACCGCTCTTAGCCACTAACCAGTTATTTGACGTGACATTTGAGTAGATGGCTTAGGAAAATAGGTATTTGAGTAATAGGAGGGGTCTATAACCGCCTAGTAGTTCCCTTAAATATCATGTCTCTTCAAGTTGCTGATCATCATAAATATTTCCAGAGAAAGTGGTAGAAGTTGAATCACTCGATTACCGTCGTCTTCTTTAGGTAAGTTGATCCCTTCTTAAGCTTTTGTTGATTTCTTTTTTCAATCTTTTTGAAAAAATGGGGAAGGGTAAGAAAATAGCAATTTTCGTTCTTTCTGAGGATTTCACGTATCTCGAACTCCTTAAACCAAATTCTGAGAAAAGTACCATTAAGCAAACCCATCTTGATACCTACATCAGGAACAAAGCCTTTCCTGAAGGCAATGAATTCTTAATACCAGACAAATCCTTTATAGCTGATTGCGCCTCTGATAACTGGATAGGATTCCTTGAATATCCCTTTAACATTGGCCTAAAATTTCCCTTTTCCCCTCTGATTAACCATTTATTCAAGGCTACTAAGCTAGCTTATCCTCAGCTGATGCCAGAAGGGTGGAAGATTTTATTAACCCTAGACAGGATTGCTTTTGAAACTGGGTTGAATGTTGGCTTGGAAGAATTGGCCTTTACCTCCGAGATAAGGTCATATGGCCCCATAGATACAATTTTAGGGCTAAATCTGCGTCGGATAGCCTAGTACTAGATTTTGAGGCTCAAGATAGAGGATGGAAGAACAAATTCTTTTTTGTGAGAAAGGATACTCTGGAAGGTGGTGAGGAGTTGGTTACAAAATGGAGGTCACAAGGTATAGTTGTTTAGGTCAAATTCAAGCAATTCAACTTTCAAAGGAAAAAATGGGGCACAATGGAATATGACAATGTAAATTCAAGATGTCGACAAGAGATTTAACAAAGAAAGCCCTTGAATAACTTGTTTGCCGGCATAAAACCTCGGAAAGATGGAATATTATTAGTATGGTGATGGTAGAGAGTGAATGGAAAGTACAAAGTATTTTGCTAAAAACCCAATGTGTGTGTGTGTATACATGTGTTCGTTTATTTTAAATACAAATGATGATAACGGTATCAACTAAGTAAATGCAATCCCTCCTTATGCGCCTGGAATCTCGCAGGAGGTTACTGATGCCGTGTACATATCCGTTGCTGAGTAAATGTTGTTGAAGACGTTGCTTGACTTAGTTCACCAAGATTGTTAAATGGTTCCTACAATGTCGCCTTCCAGTCATCCTAGATGAAGCGTATAGTCCATCAAGCTGTACTGCTAAGTTATTACCACAAGATGATGTCTCAGGATGTAACATGCTGCTGTAGTTTTTTAACCCCGAACAATTGCCCCTGAATTTTTGGAATATCCCAAATGTATAAATTTGAATTTCAAAAAGTCTATCTCTAACCACCTGGTTGCTGATCTTGGAAGGCGATATGTTCTGCTTGGTTCTCGGATGATGTAAGGCTTAAATTGAGGTAGGGATTTAGCGTAGAATCCGCCAAAGAAGATACATCTTCTATATATATATATGGGACGAGAATGTTGAAGACTTCATCAAATAATCACGAAGGACAAAATGTCATTTGGTAAGTCTTTCTTAATATCACATCTGAACTTCTTATATACATCAGGATGTTTACTATCGTCTTTTCAGTTGTCCGTTCAAGGCCCAGGTTTGCTGTGAAATCTTTGGTTGCCAAATACAAAGGAAGAACTAGTGAAGACATGCTTCCTGCACCTAGGTTGGAACTTGGGAGTACCTCAGGAATAAAGAGAAAGAGACAAGGGAAGAAAGACATAGAAGAAGCGGGCTCCAACGAAGATGTGTTAGAGACTAAGGTATAGTACTTCTTTCCCTTTCCCTTTCATTTTTATATTTTGTTTTGATAAAAAATATTTTGATTTTTAGGCAATAACCGCGGTTAAGATGATGGTCAATGAAATCAAATGGTGGAAGGATAAAGCTGTATCTTCAACTATGGAGAAAAAAGAATATGAGCCGGACCTAAAAGTGGCTTTTGATATGTTGAAAACAAAGGAAGAAGAGATGGAAGAGATGAGAAAGAAACATGTTCAGGAGATGGAAAACCTGCGAGATGAACTAGTGGCTGAGGCTGCTAAATCCGTTTTTGACTCCAGAATTGAGATGATCAAAGAGTATCAAGCTGGACAACACTCATCTTGGAATTTGGAGGAGGAATTGGTTGCTTTGAGAAGGATTGTTCGTGAAAGGCCTTGTGAAATGGTTTCTAGGAATGAGGATAGGTTGGAGCGGGTTGGTGAGACTCAGGAAGGAAAGAGGATGGATAAGGGCAAGGATGTTGTCCTCGATTGAAGGAACCTTTCTTTACTTCCCATAATTGTTCTGGTCATTTTTAATAAAACTTTTATGTTTTTAGAAGTAATAATAATAAATGTAAAAGACATTTTATCTTTTCATTCTGATGTTCGTTTTGGCAACATATTAATGTCACTACCCATGATTCGATTTTAGGTCCATAACCTTAACTAAGGGCAAGAAGGTAATCAACATGTACTTGACACATTGGCCCACCTACACCTTAGCTAAAATATGAAAAACGTGCGTCTCGGGCGAAGGTGTAGATAACCTTAATAACTTGAGAAGAATGTAAATCCTTTAAACCTTTTTGAAGGGTGAAACCCTCTGAGAAAAATTATTTACATAAATAGATTTAAAACTGACTCGATAAGCAATAATGTATTACATAGGAAATTACCAGTTTCTAATGGGTTAGAATACTTGTCATCTTCTTCGTTTAGACAGGTTGTCGATGTCATCTCATCTTGCAAAACAGAAACAGGTTAGGGTGGGTGTTAGCTTAGCTAACACCCCTCCAATGCTTAAGTCAGTAAAAGATTGAAATGTGTAAACCAAATTGAAATAACATAAAAGTAAAGTTAATTGAATCATACCTGATTGTTGGAACAGGAATTGGTGAGTTGGTCACTTACATGAAGTACAACTTGAGGTGAACAGCATTCTAGTTCCTCGGGATTCGTACCCCGTCCAGGGTTGAGAGACTGTACGCTCCTTTCCCAGCTTCTGTGTCAATTAGGTAAGGTCCTTCCCACTTAGCTGCAAATTTCCCTGCATTTAATTCCTTGGTGTTCTGAAAGACTTTCCTCAGGATCATGTCCCCAACTTGGAACCTCCTGATGCGGACATTCTTGTTGTAGGACTTAGCTATTCTTTGTTGGTAAGCTGCCATCCTGACTTTAGCCATATCTCTTAGCTCATCAATAGTGTCCAGATCATCTGCTAGGATAAGTTGATTATCCCTTATAGATGATAGATCGTATCTGGCTGTGGGGAGTGAAAATTCCACAGGGAGGACATCTTCGGTCCCAAACACTAAGGAATATGGCATTTGCCCACTGGCTCCTTTCGGAGTGGTCTTGTCAGCCCAAAGTACCAGGGGTAACTCTTTAACCCATCTTTCCTTCTTTTGATCAAGTCTTTTCTTCAGGTTGTTCATTATCAACTTGTTACTAGATTCAGCCTGTCCATTGGCTTGAGGATGCACCGGTGTAGACATTATCAATTTGATTCCCCATCTCATGCAAAAGTCTTGTGTCTTCCTGCTAATAAATTGAGAGCCATTGTCACATATAATTTCGGATGGGACTCTGAATCTACTGATGTTGTTCCTCTTGATGAAAGATATCACTTCCCTATCCCTGATTTGTATATAGGCTTCAGCTTCAATCCATTTGGTGAAGTAATCTGTCATATCCAACATGAATACTTTGCCCCTAGGCGCCCTAGGCAGTTTACCCATTATGTCCATTCCCCATTGCATGAAGGGCCAAGGTGACAAAATGGGATGCAGTGGTTTGGCTGGTTGATGCAAGATGTTACTGTGTCTCTGACATGCGTCGCACTTTTGTACATATTTACTCGCATCTTGCCGCATGGTTGGCCAGTAATATCCCGTTCTCAATGCCTTTGAGGACAATGATTTGCCCCCAGCATGATTACCACAGTCACCATCATGTAATTCTCTTAGTACCTCTTCAGCTTGGTCCGGTTCTAAGCACCTCAGGTACATACCTGAGAAGGATTTTCTGGTTTCGGCATCAAGTAGAGACTTACTTACGTAATAAACGGGATGTTGGGCACCTTCCTGCTCTCTGGCCAATACGGCGCTAACCGAAGTTTCAGAAACTGCGAGGTAGAGGAACAACGGTTCTTCTGGTTCAGGTAGGTGTTCTTTAAGTTGGAGGAAAGCTGCTTCATGCTCGCTGGTCCATTGGAACAACTTGTTTTTTCGAAGCACCTCATAGAATAACCTGCATTTGTCAGAAGACTTGGAGATGAACCGATTGAGGGCTGCTACTCTGCCTTTGAGCCGCTGCACATCCTTAACAGTTCTGGGTGATTCCAAGTTGATTATAGCTTTGATCTGCTTGGGACTTGCTTCAATGCCTCTCTTAGTCACTATATAGCCATGGAATTTTCCAGCCTTCACTCCGAAGTGACACTTTGATGGGTTGAGCTTCATGTTGAAAGCTTCTAGGATGTCAAACGCTTCTCTGAGATGTTCAACATGATCTTCCATGCGTTTTGATTTTATTATCATGTCGTCGATGTAGACTTCCATAGTTTTCCCAAGCTGATCCTTGAACATCTTGTTCACCAACCTCTGGTAAGTTGCACCTGCATTTTTTAGTCCGAAAGGCATAGCGATGTAACAATATATACCTTCGGGAGTGATAAAGGCAGTGTCTTCCTGATCTGATGGTTTCATCTGGATTTGTTGGTAACCTGAGGAGGCGTCCATGAAAGTCAGGATGTCGTGACCAGCCGTCGTGTCTACCAAAGAGTCAATATGAGGCAAAGGGAAGGGATCCTTTGGATAGGCTCTATTGAGGTCCGTGAAATCCACACATACTCGCCATTTGCCATTCTTCTTTTCTACGACCACTACATTGGCCAACCATCTTGGGTAGTCAACCTCCCTAATCATTTTGGCTTTGAGAAATCATGCAACCTCCTCCTTTATAATTTGGTTGCGCTCATGTGCGAACTTTCTTCCCTTCTAGTGAACGGGTTTGATGCTGGGGTCAACGTTCAACTTGTGTGTGATGATATCCTTGCTAATCCCAGCCATGTCTTCATGCTTCCAGGCGAAACAACTGGCTCTGGTTTTCAAGAACTCTATTATGCTATCTTCAATTTCGTGAGGGATATCATCTCCCAATACCACCTTGACATCGGGATTGGAGGGAGCAAGCTGAATTTCTTTAATGTCGCTATCCGCCACTTCCAAGGCATCCCGTGCCTTTTTCTTTAATTGCTATGCATGCCTGGGGACGCTGGTTGCCTTCATGGATATCTTGTAACATTCCTTTGCCGTCTGTTGGTCGCCCTTCACCTTGACTACTCCCCAACGAGTGGGCAACTTGATACACTGGTGGTAAGTTGAAGGAATTGCCTTCATGTTATGAATCCAGGGCCTTCCCAAAATGCTGTTGTAAGATGACTTGCATTCGATAACGCAGAATTTCTCCATGGAGTTTGCTCCTTCCACATAAACGGGCAATTTGATGTCTCCGTAAGTATGCTTAATCTCTCCACTGAACCCAACTAGAACAGAAGAGCTTCTGGTAACATGTTCAAGCGGGATGTCCATACTTGCTAAACTATCAGTGGTTACTATGTTGACGGAGCTTCCATTATCAATCAAGATGGGTTTCACCAAACAATTAGCCACATGCAGAGTAACAACGAGTGCATCATGATGTGGGTCCAAGATGTCACCCTTGTCGTCTTCGTCGAACGTGATTTCCTAGACACTCTCCTTCATTGTCGGTCTAGTTGGTAAATGCAACCTATCTTCCTTGGATTCTGAAGCATGGCGCTTGGCAGCGGAGTAGGAAGTACCACATATGTCTGATCCTCCACTGATCATATTGACCATTTTGGTTGGGACTGGAGGATTTGGTGGATTCTCTGTCTATGACTCCTGATTGTCATTTCGTCCTCGCCGTTTTCCCAATAGTTCTTTGAGGAAACCCTTAGACAAGAGGTGGCTAATTTCCTTCCTTAGGGCAATGCAATTCTCAGTGGTATGCCAAAAATCTTCGTGGTAGGCACACCATTTGGATTTGTCTTTCCATCCAGAGAGTTTGTCGGACCTTTTGGGCCATCTTGCCTTCTCACCCAGGTTGTCCAAGGCGTGTATGAGTCCTGCAATGTCGACAAAGAAACAGTAGTCATCTATTTTAGGGTAAGGTAATTCATCTTCGTTAGTATTATCAATAACGATATTAATGCTAGAATGATCAGGTTTAGAGTAGGGTTTGCCCCTATTAGATTTGGAATGGGACGTCTCCATCTTGCCGCCCGAATGTTCGGGAGTAACAGTTCTTTTAGCTGCTTTCTCTTGCATCAACTTGTCTTCTTCCAGCCTAATGAATTTTATGGCTCTCGTCCTTACTTCTTCGAGTCTCCTGTAAGGAGTCATTACTAATTCCTCATAATAGGGGGAATCTTTCTTGAGTCCCATCCTGAAGGCTTCTGTTGCAGTAGACATATCCATGTTGGGGATGTCGACAGCTTCTTTGTTAAACCTGCTCAGGTAGTCCTTCATGTTGGGTTTCGAGGGTCCATGCGCAGCGGAAGAAAGCAAATTAACTCGAAAAACCCGGAGCCTAGGATCCGTTCTAGATGATTAATTAAGAAAGATGAAATAGAATAACCAACCTTGTGTGCTTTTGTCTTTGATAAACGCGTTCCAACTCTAGATTGATGATCTTGTGAATCCTCGATGAACGATCCTTGAATCACGAACGTTAGATCTTGATTGTCGAAGATCCTCTATGTGTATCCACGCGTTGAACGAACCCTAGAACAATTCTAGGTGGATTGCTAGATCCTTGATTGAAACTCCTTTCAATCAATGAAGAATTATGGAATTGGTGTTTTGATTTCTCTCAATTCACAATTGAAATCACTCTTTTGTACTAACTATTCCCCTTTACGGGGAATAGTTAGTACAATCCCAGGGCACGAGTCATCCCTATGGGCACGAGTCGTCCCCTATGGGACGAGTCGTCCCCTATGGGACGAGTCGTCCCTCAGGACATTCCCTCAGATTCACTCATCCCAGGCCAAGGGAATAGTTTGTTCTGGTCTGGGGACGAGTCGTCCCCTGTGTACAAAAATTCCATATTCTTCATTTTTGATAATTCGTTCGATGCGTGTGACCCCATAGGACTATATTATGTTGGAAATGAGTTCGATCACATCGATCCTCATAAGACATGAGCGGACTGTAGCAAGCTATCATGCCTACCCAAATAATATAATATCAAGTTCGATTTCCTACATAGAACATATCACAATCCCATTGTCACGCGATGTTATATTGAACATGAGTCATGGTCTACGTCAACTCATTTTGTTCAATGCTTTCTCGTTACTAAGTAAATTGATCAATCGAATGATATTAATCACATTAATTCATTCGGACATGGCCATGTACATCATCAATCTTACTTACGAGTGGCCTAGCAAACATTTCTCTTTACGAGGGACAAATTTCCATCTTGACTTATCATTCTTCCCAACAAGAATCCTATCATGCCAATAATAGCCCTTATTGTTATCCGGTTAAAGATAACGTTAAACTATATCAAACATAATATTCATCGAGTGGAAGACGATGATAATCTCAGGTCAAAGGATATCAATGATATAACTATATGAGATTTAATTATGACATTTGACCATAAATCTCATAATGGGTCAAGTCCAGTACCTTGTTCTCCAACAAGTACCCATGAATTTAATGTGCATCCCTATGCGTATAATCATCACATGATTATCCATTAAACTTCATACTAGTGCTTCATAAGTACTAGGGACACGATTATTAAAGTAAACATGCAAACATATATAATAATCAAAATAACAATCTCTTATATAAATGAATAATGACATTACATATAAGTCTATCTCTATAGGCCTAGGGCACTAACACCTACAGTCTCCCACTTGCACTAGGCCCAATCATTCATGTATCTTGTACCCATGGACCTAACATGACCGTCATGTTTAGCTTGCGGCAAAGGCTTGGTGAGAGGGTCCGCAATGTTGTCATCCGTAGGTACCTTGCATATCTTGACGTCTTCCCTTTCACAGATTTCTCGAATGAGATGGAAACGCCTCAGAATGTGTTTGGATCGTTGATGTGACCTTGGTTCTTTTGCTTGGGTAATAGTACCATTATTGTCACAATAAAGCTCTATCAGGTTAGTGATACTCGGAACGACTTCTAAGTCACTAACGAACTTCTTGATCCAAACCGCCTCCTTAGCCGCATCCGATGCTGCTATGTATTCGGCTTTGGTTGTAGAATTAGCAACAGTGCTTTGCTTGGAACTCTTCCAACAAACGACACCTCCATTTAGCATAAACACGAATCCAGACTGCAATCTAAAGTCATCTTTGTCGGTTTGGAAGCTTGCATCTGTGTAACCCTTTACAACCAGATCATCTTCCATTCCTCCAAATACCAAGAATAAATCTTTAGTTCTTCTCAAGTACTTAAGGATATTCTTGACTGCTATCCAATGGTTCTCACCAGGATCAGACTGGTATCTACTCGTCATGCTCAGAGCATGCGAGACATCAGGTCTAGTACATAACATGGCATACATGATTGACCCAATTGCCAAAGCATATGGTATAATACTCATCCTCTTTTGCTCATCATTTGTCTTAGGACAATGAGTCTTGCTAAGAGTAATGCCATGTCCCATTGGCAAGTTCCCTCTCTTAGAATTTTCCATACGAAATCTTCTAAGGACATTGTCAATATATGTACTTTGACATAAACCAATCATCCTTCTTGATCTATCTCTATAGATCTTGTTTCCAAGGATATAAGCCGCTTCACCCATATCTTTCATTGAAAAACATTTTCCTAACCAGGACTTGACAGTCTCAAGAGCAGGAACATTGTTTCCAATGAGCAAGATGTCATCGACATATAACACCAGAAATAGTACTATGCTCCCACTTATTTTCTTGTATACACAAGGCTCATCTTCGTTTTTGATGAAGCCAAACTCTTTGACTGATTCATCAAAATGTAGATTCCAGCTCCTCGAAGCTTGCTTCAATCCATAAATGGATCTCTGCAACTTACATACTTTATTAGAATTCTTTGGATCGACAAACCCTTCAGGCTGTATCATGTATACATCCTCAAGTAGGTTTCCGTTAAGAAACGCTGTTTTGACATCCATTTTCCAAATCTCATAGTCATAATATGCGGCTATGGCAATTAAGATTCTAATAGACTTAAGCATTGCTACGGGCGAAAAGGTTTCATCATAGTCAACGCCATGAATCTGCCTATACCCCTTAGCAACAAGCCTAGCCTTGTAAGTATGTACCTTCCCATCCATGTCGGTTTTCTTTTTGAAAACCCACTTGCACCCTATGGTTTTTACACCTTCAGGTGGATCAATCAAGTTCCAAACTTGATTATCGTACATGGATTTGATCTCGGATTCCATGGCTCCTAGCCACTTGTCCGAATCAGGAGTGGACATCGCCTCTTGATAGGAAGTAGGTTCATCATTCTCAATGATTTCTACTTCATTACTTTCCATCATGAGAAATCCATATCTCTCAGGTTCGGATCGTATCCTATCCGATCTGCGAAGAACTTGTGTATCTTGAACCGGTTCCACAACTACTTGTGAATTTGGTTCCGTCTCTACTATTGGTTCCTTGTCATTTTCGGGTTCTTGAATTTCTTCAAGATCAATTTTACTCCCACTAGTTTCTTTAGAGAGAAACTCTTTCTCTAGAAAGACACCATGTCGAGCAACAAACACTTTGTTCTCGGATCGGTTGTAAAATTGATATCCTTTCGTTTCCTTAGGATAACCAACGAAAATACATTTATCGGATCTGGGTGCAAGCTTATTTTCAGAAACCAATTTCTTTACATAAGCTTCACATCCCCAAATCTTCATGAAAGATAAACTAGGTTTTCTTCCATGCCACATCTCATGTGGGGTTTTAGGAGCCGATTTAGTAGGGACCTTATTAAGTGTGAAAGCAAATGCTTTCAAAGGCATGTCCCCAAAAAGAAATAGGAAGGTTAACTTGACTCATCATCGATCGAACCATATCTAATAGAGTTCGATTTCTCCTCTCGGACACACCATTCCATTGTGGTGTTCCGGGTGGAGTAAGTTCTGAAACAATTCCACAACTTTTAAGATGATCGTCAAATTCTTGGCTTAAATATTCACCACCTCGATCGGATCGAAGTGTTTTAATAGTTTTGCCAAGTTGATTTTGTACTTCATTTTGAAATATTCTAAATATCTCAAATGCTTCACTTTTGTACTTCATCAGATAGACATAGCCATATCTTGATAAGTCATCAGTGAACGTTATGAAGTACCGAAATCCTCCCCTAGCAATGCTATTCATTGGTCCACATACATCAGTATGTATGAGAGCCAACAAATCACTAGCCCTTTCACTACTCTTAGTAAAAGGTGCTTTAGTCATCTTGCCCAATAAACAAGATTCGCAAACATCATATGATTCATAATCATATGAGTCTAAATATCCATCTTTATGGAGTTTAGAGACGCGTTTCTCATTTATGTGACCAAGACGGCAATGCCATTTAAATGTGTTGTTCACATTATTTGGTTTAGATTTCTTATTTACATGATAGACGTTTTCAACATTATTTTCAACATCTAGGACATAAAGGCCATTAAAAGAATGTGCAATACAATAAAGCATATCATTCAAATAAATGGAAAATTCTTATTCTTAATAAGAAAACTATAACCTTCATTGTCTAAACAAGAAATTGAAATAATGTCTCTGCTCAAATCCGGAACATAATAGCAATTATTTAAAACTAATATTAGTCTACTAGGTAAAGCGACTTCATAAGTCCCTACAGCTAATGCAGCAACTCTTGCTCCATTTCCAACACGTAGGTCTACTTCACCTTCTTTGAGCGACCTTCTATTCTTTAGTCCCTGTACATTTAAACAAATGTGAGATCCACATCCGGTATCTAATACCCAAGAACTAGAAGTAGAAAGTAGAATATCTATCACATAGATACCTGAAGTCATGGCAATCTCATTGCCCTTCTTCTTCAGTCCTTCCTAATAAACCTTGCGTTACGCCTCCAATGCCCAGTTTCCTTGCAATGGTAGCACACCGCATCCTTTTGGGATTTGGGTTGAGGCTTCTCAACAACGGCAACCTTTGCCTCCGATTTAGCAACTTTTACTTTAACCTTGGTTTTCTTGAACCCCTTTCCTTTGTTCACCATCAACACTTGATTGGTTTTCTTGGCGACATTGTTCTCTGCATTCTTAAGCATCCCATGCAATTCAGATAGAGATTTATTCATCCCATTCATGTTATAATTCATAACGAACTAATTATAACTTTCAGGGAGTGAATGCAATATCATATCCGTAGCCAGTTCCAACTGGATAGGATATCCAAGCCTCTCAAGATGTTTGAGGTGACCCTTCATTTTCAACACATGAGGCCCAACAGGTTGTCCTTCAATCATCTTGGATGAATGAAGAGCCTTCATGGTGTCAAACCTTTCCTGACGTGCTTGCACCTGGAACATTTCCTTCAAATGATTTCCCAAATCATAAGCATCCATGTGTTCAAGATCCTTTTGAAGGGCCTTACACATGGTAGCGAGCATCAAGCAACCAACATCAATAGAATCATCCATATGCTTCTTAGCAGCAGGCTCGGGTGGAACGGGTCCATCGAGAGTGTACAACTTCCTTTCTTGTTTGAGAACAATTCTCAAACTGCGGATCCAATCTACATAGTTGTTGCCATTCTATTCTAACTTGTCCTTCTCAAGGACTGATCGCAGTGACAGAGTTTGATTAGTGTTTACAGCCATTGATCTACAAAGATATGCAACAAATATGAACACACATATGAGTACCTATTTCATTTAAAAAATTTAAATAACGTATTTCATAAATACTCCCACTAAATTATATAACCTTCTTATACAATCATGCATAATAAAATTTAATAGGCTAAGACCCAACTTTAATTTAATTTCAAGTCGGCTATGGCACGACTGCTCAAAATTAAACTAAAAAGGTAGATAACATTTATCAATCATATCACCATATGACTCTTAGATTCTTTATGAGATTATATACATCATATGTCACATGTTTCAATCTCATCTTATGCCTTAGGCCCAAAACCGTTTTGATAGCCTAATTAAGTTCAACCATTTTAAACGTATAGGAATCACTGTTTCCTCATCTTGATCATACAAAGATAGAATTAATGTACCTCGCTATGGCGTAGCCTACATAAAACTATCCATGTACTCACAAGTGTTTAAAATGGGTGGCATAAACAAACTCAAATTTCAATAAAGGTTCAATTTTCATGTTTATCAATTAACATGGTAAGGTTGATTCATGAAAATTATATGAGCATAATTATGAACATGGGATGATGCATCACAAATCACATTTGATGTGTAATTACTAATACGTGGCATTGTAATCCAAAGTTATCCCACACTTCCAAGAAGTGCCAGTGGGGAAGGTCTTGGTTTCCAGCCTATATACTAAGTAATACTTCAAGAGTAATCCTTAGATTAATCACATTAATCATATAATTCAATTCATAATCATGGCATATCAAAATATACAATTACTTCCATAAGCAAATCCCATATAAATTCATATTCTAAATCATATTCATCATGAAAATTAACATAATCACATTATATAATTATCATGATTATCTAAAATAAACATCATGAACGGGGCTCTGATACCACTGTTGGGTTTCGAGGGTCCATGCGCAGCGGAAGAAAGCAAATTAACTCGAAAACCCGGAGCCTAGTGTAAGTATGCCAATCCAATTCGCGACCTTTCCAGATGCATTTTAATACGATAAAATTGCATTTAGGGGCGTTTTGGTAAATTCCCGGTCCATCCCGAGACTTCCGAAAACATTTCATAAGTTTCTCGCGAAGGAAGCACTTTTTTGTACTTTGCTTAGGCCAAGGGACCTAATTGTTTTGGACTTTTCAGGTATTATCCAAGAAGGTTCCAGAATCAGGTTTGGCGCCAAAAACGGTTGGTGGCATCTCCTGTCACGCGACAACTCGAAGCCTTGGAAAGTGGTTACAGAGTGTCGTGCGACATACGATGACCATGATTAGCAGCTATAAATAAGGCCCTACCCCTCTCAGTTTGAGATCCCAATTTTGACTCCCTAAAGTCACTCTGCACGAATTGCTCCAGAACCTCTCTCTCCTCTTCCCTCACCAAAAACTACCCAATCCCCCTCTAATTCCCACATCCTTCAAACACCTTCAACCTAATTACCCTCCTACTTCCCAAACACCTTGCCTACTTCAATCTAGCTCTCAGTTCGTGTCTAGATCTCCATTTCAGAAGCTGAATCAAAGGCTTTTGCACCTAACTTGGTGTAGAAGTTGAGGACTACAAGGGTAACATCTCTCTCTCTCTCATCTATTTGTCTTATTGTTCTTCCTTCTTCTCCACTTGATAATCAGGCTCCATCTGCCTCAGATTATCAAGTGGCAACTGCAATCTCTCTGTTTAAATCGTGCTTGCTTGAGTCCAATTGCATGTTCATGATGTGATCTACTTATAATTGCAATTTGGATGTCAAGGGAATGTGGATCTCCCATATCCATACTCCTTTGGTTGATTCGTATCTAATTCATGCTATTCTAATTGATTCTGGTGTGATTGTTTGATTTAATTGTGCATCTGTTGAATCTGCTTCTCAGTTTGTAAGGTACCTGCAGATGGTAAACCTGTGTCACGCGACACACTTGGACATGAAGAGTCCTGTGTCACGCGACACATCGTGACCATCTGCAGGGACCATCCTTCAGTTGTAAGTTGATTTAGCTCGTTAGCTTAGCATTTAGCTGTAGTTTAGTTTGTTTCATGTTCAGATCTAGCTTGTATTTGTGTTTTGCTTTCATCTAGAGATCTCTGTAATCTGAGTGTTGTAAGTCTCTGCAAGGTGACTATTGGTGTCACGCGACACTCTTGGACATGAGGAGTCCTGTGTCACGTGACATGAATAGTCCTTTGCAGAAGACTTGTCTTCAGTTGTAATCTGTTCTCTTTGCTGTAATGGGATGTGGCCTCCTGAACAATTGGTCTACAAATTGTAATGATCTCACCTATTCAATAAAATTCATGTTATTGCACTTGTTCATTATCGTTGTTTGCACATTTTTGAATGATTTGGATGTTTAAATTAGAAAGACTCGTCTACGGACGAGGCATGTTGGGTGAACTCTCGGTTCTTCCCAACACGTAACCTGACCCCCGGACCCATTCTCTTTCAAAAGGTTTTTCAAAGTGCACCTCTAAAAGCATGGCGTGGCGACTCCTTCATTTTCTATTCTAAACCGAAATTTATTTCGGGCGAGCGCGCATTCAGTGGCGACTCCGCTGGGGATACTTTTTGGAAAACCTGCTTTTTCAAAACCAAGAGGGTCATGCTTTCGTTCATTTAGACATCCAATGTGTTCATCTTATGTGCATCCTTGATAATCTTGTGCGATACGTGCATTTTATGAGATCTTACAACTTGTATGCCTTTTGTTTGTTTCTTGTGGTTTTGTTGTGTTGCTCTATTGGTTTGCTTCATCCCTTGCCAAGGAGAGGCAGGGGCTAATCCCAGTTTTGCAGGAGTTCTGGTTCAGTGACTATCCTGGTCGTGCGACAGCTTTGTTCCCTGCTGTTTTGTGTCACGCGACAGGAATGGTCACTGGACATGTTGCAGTGCTGGTTTGAGGTCAGTCTCTTGAATCAAAAGTTTGCTTAGTTGATTGTTGTTCCCTTTTTGTTCCCTGTGAGAGTGTGTGTGTTTTTTCTTTCCTCTTTTTTTTTTTTAAAAAATATAAATAAATAAATAAAAAAAATTTGATTTTTCGTAAATAAAAGAATATAGTCATCCGCACACTACACCACATAGATTTAGAACCCTCGGGTGCGATTGACGGCATCGCGGACAGTATTAATATTCGCCTACGCTTGAGCGCCTAATGTCAAACCCATTCCCCTAGTGCGTTATAGGTGGCGCCACACTTAAACCTTACCCACGGTTGGTTTTTGATACAACGTTTTAATTACACCACAATGAATTGTTTTTGAAATTTCCAATAGGTCCTTATACCTTCCCCCAAAACCTCGCACCTTGTGGGCATGTTGCCAATGCAACATGGTTTCACGTGAGGACATGTCACTCCCGTGGCGTGTCCTAAACGAGAGATCATGCCGCATTGTCACCATGCACCGACGAGAGGTCATGCCGGATTTTTCTTGGAATTTCTTCGAGAATACCCGTTATGCTGCCCAAATTTCCCTAAAAATTGGGGCTACTCGTCCGTCCCACGTCGTGTTAGGTCTTGGTTAGGTATCATTACCTATTATTGATTTCAAGTGCAAATCATTTAGTGTAATTTGAACGTTGCGTCCCTAGGCTTCCCCAAGGTGTAGTGTGCTTAAATAAAGGCTTCTCCTTTCCCAACCGTTCCTAGGATTTAAATCACCGATTTATACTTGAAGATAAATAATTGTTTGCGCGAGTCTGTTCCCCCTTTCTTCTCCCTCTCCCGTATCTCCTTAAAAGCCTTCTTCCTTCCCTACCTTATGAACCTGTATCTACCCTCTGTAGCGGTGACAAGTTGGGTGCATGCTCTGATATTCTGTGGTCTTTGGGTTCCTATATTCAAAGCATTTCCCGTGAAGCTTTTATCTATTCCGTCATCCGAGATGTCTGGTGCAAGAGATATGTCATCCGCTCAGTCTGGAATTCCTCTCATTTCGGGCCAGTTAGACATGAATGATCTGTTGGTAGCAGAGTTGCGAGCTGCTCTTGAAGCCGCCATGGTTCGTGAATGCAAGGCTCAATTGCTTGCCCAAATTGCCAAAGCCCGAGAGGAAGAGACTCACGCTAGATTTGTTGAAGCAATGCGCATCCGAGGGGTCACGATAATTCGCCACGAAGATGGGTCGTACGAAGAAATCATCAAAGCCAGCGGTGTTGATTATGGGAATGGAAATGTAATGAAAGGGGTGAATGAAGATGGACAGGATAAGATTCTTTCCCCGGCACCTCATGTGGTCCAAACTCAGATTAAGGATGAACAGTCGATCCCTGAGGTTTTCAGTTTCCTAATCAACTTGATTTGAAGAGTCAGTACCAGCCAGATTCCCAAGGATCGTACCATTTTGTGAACGGCCAACCCAACCAGAAAGGATCACTGCCATTTCACTCTGACCAAGTTCCCCTTCAAGGAAATGTTTCTCTATCACCAATGAGTTCATATGGTTTCAACTTATCATCCCCGCATGATCAGCATTCAGGACCGACCTCATATGTAACTGTGAATCAGATGTCTTTTATTCCAGCTGTGAACCCTATCCAGCAAGGGATGGCAATACCCGAGTCCCCTCCAAAGAAGGTTCGGACAGGAAGAAAGAAAGCGTACTGGGGAAAGGTGGGAATGCCTATGAATCAATTCCTCAAGATTTTGGTGAGCGGAGGACTGGTTCAGCCACTAGTCAATTATGTCCCTCCTCATAACGACACAAAGCTAGATCCGAGCAAGTATTGTTACTATCACCAATATCAGGGCCATACCTCGTACGAATGCAGACAGTTGAGGGTGATCATTCAAGAACTTATTGATGAAGGGGAGATCGAAGTTGGCTCTTATGAAGAAAACGGTGTCCAGAGTCATGGTCAATTTCCACCGCGCAAGAAGCGAGAATTTGATGACCTGGGAATAACAACCGAGGAAGCTTTCAACGGATTGATGCGAAGGGGAATGATAAAGCCACTTGATAATTATCAACCTACCAAACCTAATCCAAATTTGGATCGTGGCAAGTACTGTTACTATCATCAGTACCCTAGGCATTTAACCAACGATTGTTCCGTTCTAAAGGTGCTTATTCAGAAGCTGGTTGATGAGGGAAGAATTGAGAAAGCTCCTCCAAAGGTGATCGACAATCCTCTTTCGCAATTCCAAGGATACCCCATGTGAAGAAGTCAGTCAGTCAGGCATCGTAGGGTCCTAGATTGTTTTATTTTGTTTTGCTATCAAGTGTTCCTATGGTTTGAATCTAGTGCATCCATGTTATGAGTCTTTTATTACAATAATAAAATATTTGTTTCTATTCCTGCTAGACTCGAGACATTACTTGCACACCCACGTTACATTTTAATTGAAACGGTCTTATTCCAAATGATCACTTGTGCTGCTCACTGACTAATGCTTTGAAATGGCTAATATTTAAATTAATTCGAGCGAGAAAATCGACTGATATCCTTCCTAAAGTGGGGCTTATCAATTCCCCCATCTTGCATCCCCTGTGCTCACATATCTCCCTTCGTCCGTCTCGCTGTTCGATGAATTTGCACGGATCTTTCTCAGAGTAAGCTTAAGCAAGCGACGAAGACTTAATCTCGTTTGGATCATCCGGTAGGGACTGCGGTTGAAATCTTTCACCCTTAGGAAAGCCTTTTACCTTACCCTCACTAAATCATACCCCTTCATTTCAAGATCGGCATATTTGAAACCCGTTTAACCATCTCAAGAAGAAGAGGGACTATCCTTGAGACTCCCGTGATTCAAAGAAAGATCGACCGTCTCCAAGCTCAAGAACGACGAAAAGCAATGATCCATCCTGGGGACTAGCTGAAATGCTCCTCTCAAAGGTAAAATTGAAAAAAAGAGAGAGACAAAAATACAAAAAAAAAATTAAAAAAGAGAAGAAGAAGAAAAGAAATAGAGCCTAGTCCCCAGCGATCCTCTCGAAAGCAAAAGTCAAAGGATTCGGTCATTACTCAAGAGGAGTCTCAGAGTGAATAAAGAGACAGCATGGGTGTCCCCTCACCAATACCTCTAACCGATCCCAAGTCGTCCTCTCGATTTTAGAAGACACTCCCATTACCGTTACCCTTGCCTTTGGCCGAAGCCGAGATTGACCTCTCGTTCTTGGAGGCAAATCAATTCCCTTGCCTTAGTAATCCCAAACACACCCCCAAAAGCCAACCTCTCATCTTTAGAGGTTCAGTCAGCAAAAGGCCTAGCCGACCTCTCGTTTTAAGAGGTCATGATATCCTAAATCACCCGAAGACCAATCGTAACCCCGAGACCCAGTCGCAGTTCCTACCGGATAGCAGTTTCATTCCAATATCGTCAGGATCTAAAGCAGATTATTGCTTAAAGCGGAGCCAAATCCATCCCAGCTCAAGGGACCGTCAAGTGAAGATTGTGCAAATTCCATCTGTTCGTTCGATGTTTTATGTGAGCATATTTCATTTCTCCTCCGCAAACACTTGCCGTGGACGTCCCACTGGGGCTTCACATCCGTGTCCCCCATCGACACTCCAAGAGGACATGTTCTTTCAATTCTCAAAATCCTCAAAGGTCCTCAGATCCTCGAATTCCAACGCTCATTCTCTTCATTCGGGATAAGCCCGAACTACGGCGACCTGAGCTCCTCCCAAAGAGGGGAACGTAGGCAACCATAATTGGTCCGGTCGAAATCACAAACAGATCTCAGAAAAATCCGGTCTCCTCAAGGACCATTCCCATACACCTTCCATCCTTCTGAATTTGATCCTCGATATCAGTAGGTTTTCTCCTCAGGATTAATTGGAATATTTGCTCATGTCGGCTTTGGTGGTTGAATAACCCGAACATCATTAAAGGGTTTTAAGCAGCCTTGTGATCATCGTGAATAAGACAGGCTTTCAAGTGTCTCGGTAAGTATTCTTCTCTACATTTTTAGGGATATAGAGATAAACACTGTATTTTTGTCAGCAGGGGCTTCCATACACTTTCCACACCTTGTAACGCTTATACTCTTCCAAAAGAGTTAAACCAAAAGGCGAGATTGTCGTACGCAAGTCCAGAAACTATTCCCACCATTCGAAAGATGTGTCCCTGAACATAAGCATTTCCGAGTCTTGTCCGCCGACTGATTGACTGAGCTTTGAAAAGCGACCTCCTCCAAGGTTACATGATGTGTTGTCTGCAATAAGGCTATATGTGTCAAACCGGGGCTTGATCAGAGAAAAGGAAGAATGATGTGTTCATCTGTGTAAAGTACCGAGGCTAACTTTATAATTTTGATCCTTGGGTATGGACGGGTGACTTAAGACTTACATCAGGATTGGGGGACCGCCGCATTCTCTGCCCTAAGCCAAAGGGCGAGGTCTTGAGGTAATTTAGAATTTTGATCATGAAAGCCTGTCAGCATGACTTGTTGTGTCACGCGACATGACATGCTCCTGCTATTCTGAGTCGTGTGACACTTTGAGCACAACACCAGACATCTAAAGACTGCAATCTGTTCTCCACCAGGGCACGCTCGACTTGTTCGAAGCCGCAAATCAAAGCCATTATCCTACAGATAAACCCGGGAGAGGGTTTCATTTGGTTCATATAAGTACAAGCCATCATATACATGTCATACACAATCAAACCATCCAAACCACATTCATATCAATGCCAAAATCTCTTGAAAAAAAAATTCTTTCTTTCCCTCGAATGGACAGATTCGTGCAAACAAGCTTACATAGTTTAACCGTCGCTAACAAAATAGCATAGTTAGATATAGTGTTTGGAGTGTTCCCCCGCAGGTACTACAATCAAATTGAGCAAACCTCAAAGATTGCCCCTCAAAGCACAACCGAGATAAAGAATCCTTGTTTATTTGAATCTCCCCGACTTACCAAGCAAAGCACAAGACACGTAAGTCAACCGTCAACAGAGACCACCCCGCACTTAACAGCTATACTTATCCCCAGCAGCAGTAGCCTGAGTCTCTTCAACATCCATAAAGATCAGCAATGGCACGAGACCCTCCGGCAGCCGCAATTGTCGATGCGTAAGCATTAGTCCCTCCGGCACTGGCAGTAAGCACGGCCGGTATGATAGCACATCTCAGTCAATTAATTTCCTCAAAGCGTCAGTCAAGTCCTTGGGTGACTCCCCGAACAGTCAAACCTGTTCCTTTGGCTACACATCCTCTCCGCGAGGCAGTCGTCTGTTCCTTTGGCTACATGTCCTCTCCGCGAGGCAGCCGTCTGTTCCTTCGGCTATACATCCTCTCCGCGAGGCAGCCGTCTGTTCCTTTGGCTACACGTCCTCTCCGCGAGGCAGCCACCCATTCCTTCGGCTACACGTCCTCTCCGCGAGGCAGCCGTCTGTTCCTTCGGCTACACGTCCTCTCCGCGAGGCAGCCACCCATTCCTTTGTCTACACGTCCTCTCCGTGAGGCAGTCGTCTGTTCCTTTGGCTACACGTCCTCTCCGCGAGGCAGCCGTCTGTTCCTTTGGCTACACGTCCTCTCCGCGAGGCAGCCGTCTGCTCCTTTGGCTACGCGTCTTCTCCGCGAGGCAGCCGTCTGCTCCTTTGGCTACGCGTCCTCTTCGCGAGGCAGCCGTCTGTTCCTTTGGCTACGCGTCCTCTCCGCGAGGCAGCCGTCTGTTCCTTTGACTACGCGTCCTCTCCGCGAGGCAGCCGTCTGTTCCTTTGGCTACACGTCCTCTCCGCGAGGCAGCCGTCTGCTCCTTTAGCTACACGTCCTCTCCGCGAGGCAGCCGTCTGCTCCTTTGGCTACACGTCCTCTCCGCGAGGCAGCCGTCTGTTCCTTTGGCTACACGTCCTCTCCGCGAGGCAGCCACCCATTCCTTTGGCTACACGTCCTCGCTCCGAGGCAGCCATCCATCCCTCTTGGTCACACGTTCCCCCTTACGAACTACGACCGGCTTGATTCCCTCCCAGGGATACGTAGGAATCCTTTCTCCAAAGGTCCAACCATCCGATTCCCCAGATCACCGTCCAGCCCTCCGCCTTATCCCCCAGGCGCTCATTGGGATAGGGTCTTATTTTATCGACAACCTCACTTCTTCCATAAGTAACGTTGCCGAGGGGTTCTGTAAGTACGCCAATCCAATTCGCGACCTTTCCAGATGCATTTTAATACGATAAAATTGCATTTAGGGGCATTTTGGTAAATTCTCGGTCCATCCCGAGACTTTCGAAAACATTTCATAAGTTTCTCGCGAAGGAAGCACTTTTTTGTACTTTGCTCAGGCCAAGGGACCTAAAAGGAATAAATTTGTTTTGAACTTTTCAGGTATTATCCAAGAAGGTTCCAGAATCAGGTTTGGCGCCAAAAACGGTTGGTGGCATCTCCTATCACGCGACAACTCGAAGCCTTGGAAAGTGGTTACAGAGTGCCGTGCGACATATGATGACCATGATTAGCAGCTATAAATAAGACCCTACCCCTCTCAGTTTGAGATCCCAATTTCGACTCCCTAAAGTCACTCTGCACGAATTGCTCCAGAACCTCTCTCTCTCCTCTTCCCTCACCAAAAACTACCCAATCCCCCTCTAATTCCCACATCCTTCAAACACCTTCAACCCAATTACCCTCCTACTTCCCCAAACACCTTGCCTACTTCAATCCAGCTCTCAGTTCGTGTCTAGATCTCCATTTCAAAAGCTGAATCGAAGGCTTTTGCACCTAACTTGGTGTAGAAGTTGAGGACTACAAGGGTAATATCTCTCTCTCTCTCTCATCTATTTGTCTTATTGTTCTTCCTTCTTCTCCACTTGATAATCAGGCTCCATCTGCCTCAGATTATCAAGTGGCAACTGCAATCTCTCTGTTTAAATCGTGCTTGCTTGAGTCCAATTGCATGTTCATGATGTGATCTACCTATAATTGCAATTTGGATGTCAAGGGAGTGTGGATCTCCCATATCCACACTCCTTTGGTTGATTCGTATCTTATTCATGCTATTCTGATTGATTCTGGTGTGATTGTTTGATTTAATTGTGCATCTGTTGAATCTGCTTCTCAGTTTGTAAGGTACTGCGGATGGTAAGCACATTGTCCACGCGACACACTTGGACATGAAGAGTCCTGTATCACGCGACACATCGTGACCATCTGCAGGGAATATCCTTCAGTTGTAAGTTGATTTAGCTCGTTAGCTTAGCATTTAGCTGTAGTTTAGTTTGTTTCATGTTCAGATCTAGCTTGTATTTGTGTTTTGCTTTCATCTAGAGATCTCTGTAATCTGAGTGTTGTAAGTCTCTGCAAGGTGACTATTGGTGTCACGCGACACACTTGGACATGAGGAGTCCTGTGTCACGCGACATGAATAGTCCTTTGCAGAAGACTTGTCTTCAGTTGTAATCTGTTCTCTTTGCTGTAATGGGATGTGGCCTCCTGAACAATTGGTCTACAAATTGTAATGATCTCACCTATTCAATAAAATTCATGTTATTGCACTTGTTCATTATCGTTGTTTGCACATTTTTTGAATTATTTGGATGTTTAAATTAGAAAGACTCGTCTACGGACGAGGCATGTTGGGTGAACTCTCGATTCTTCCCAACACGTAACCTGACCCCCGGACCCATTCTCTTTCAAAAGGTTTTTCAAAGTGCACCTCTAAAAGCATGGCGTGGCGACTCCTTCATTTTCTATTCTAAACCGAAATTTATTTCGGGCGAGCGCGCATTCACCTAGGATCCGTTCTAGATGATTAATTAAGAAAGAAGAAATAGATAACCAACCTTGTGTGCTTTTGTCTTTGATAAACGCGTTCCAACTCCAGATTGATGATCTTGTGAATCCTCGATGAACGATCCTTGAATCACGAACGTTAGATCTTGATTGGCGAAGATCCTCTATGTGTATCCACGCGTTGAACGAACCCTAGAACAATTCTAGGTGGATTGCTAGATCCTTGATTGAAACTCCTTTCAATCAATGAAGAATTATGGAATTGGTGTTTTGATTTCTCTCAATTCACAATTGAAATCACTCTTTTGTGTTTCTCTAAACCCAAAAACGTGAGTATGATAGCTAGGGCAACCAAGGGTTTGTATTTATACGTTATAAATATTTTCCCAATTAGAAAACCCTAATTTTAAGTCATTTACGTACCTGCCAGCGCCGACGGGATGACTCGTCCCCCAGGGCACGAGTCGTCCCCTCTTCACAATGCCCAGATACACTCGTCCCCTTTACGGGGAATAGTTAGTACAATCCCAGGGCACGAGTCGTCCCTATGGGCACGAGTTGTCCCCTATGGGACGAGTCGTCCTCGTGGACATTCCTCGAGATTCACTCGTCCTGTGCCAAGGGAATAGTTGGTTCTGGCCTGGGGACGAGTCGTCCCCTGTGTACAAAAATTCCATATTCTTCATTTTTGACAATTCGTTCGATGCGTGTGACCCCATAGGACTATATTATGTTGGCAATGAGTTCGATCACATCGATCCTCATAAGACATGAGCGGACTGTAGCAAGCCATCATACCTACCCAAATAATATAATATCAAGTTCGATTTCCTACATAGAACATATCACAATCCCATTGTCACGCGATGTTATATTGAACATGAGTCATGGTCTACGTCAACTCATTTTGTTAAATGCTTTCTCGTTACTAAGTAAATTGATCAATCGAATGATATTAATCACATTAATTCATTCGGACATGGCCATGTACATCATCAATCTTACTTACGAGTGGCCTAGCAAACATCTCTATTTACGAGGGACAAATTTCTATCTTGACTTATCATTCTTCCCAACAAGAATCCTATCATGCCAATAATAGCCCTTATTGTTATCCGGTTAATGATAACGTTAAACTATATCAAACATAATATTCATCGAGTGGAAGACGATGATATCTCAGGTCAAAGGATATCAATGATATAACTATATGAGATTTAATTATGACATTTGACCATGACATAAATCTCATAATGGGTCAAGTCCAGTACCTTGTTCTCAAACAAGTACCCATGAATTTAATGTGCATCCCTATGCATATAATCATCACATGATTATCCATTAAACTTCATACTAGTGCTTCATAAGTACTAGGGACACGATTATTAAAGTAAACATGCAAACATATATAATAATCAAAATAACAATCTCTTATATAAATGAATAATGACATTACATATAAGTCTATCTCTATAGGCCTAGGGAACTAACACCTACACTTCAAGGATTCATCAGGCTGTTGAACGATCCTGTATAAATCGCTGGTTAGTTTTTCAAAGACTCTATTGCAAGAAAATTGATTAGTAAACATATTAATGAGTTGAGCGTAGGATCCAATAGAGCCTAGGGGCTGGTTGATGAGCCAACGCAAGGCTGCCCGAGTCAAGGTGGAACTAAACCTCATACAAAGGCAGGCTTCCTTGAATTGCTAGGGGATATGAATCACATCCAACTTCTCCTGGTACAAGGCGATGTTCCAGAGGATCGGTTGTCCCATCATATTGCTTCATGTGTGGAACAGTGGACTTTTTTGGTATCACCATGTTGGCAATAGCAGGACTAATACGTGACTCATTATAGCATGTCGGGGAGGCTTGGTGGTATGGTAGGGTTATCCCCGGAACGTTCATCGCCATTTCCATTAACTCTTGTAACTGCCAGTTTATTGCATTTCCTACATCAGGGTTAGTAGCAGCATAAAAAGTATTAAAATCAATTTGAGGGTTAACACTCCCTGTTGGCCCAGGAGGAATGGCTGTTACGCAAGTTGTTGTAGTGGATTGGCCAGCTTCAGGATTGGTGATCACACTATCAGTGGATGCACTGATCATCGGTATGAACCCTACATTATCAGTCAGTATCCCTGTCGAAGGTGAGCCTCCTGGGTTGGATTGGGGAGAACATGCTGGAACCCATGGCAGGGTTTACACCTTGGAACGCTTCAGGCTGCGCATACGGGTGTGATCCGGATGGCCCAGATTGTAGGGCAGACACTTCACGTTGCAACCTGGTAAAATTGTTCATGAGCATGTTGGAAGTATCAGTTTGCAGCATCACCTGGCGCCTCAGTTCAGCCATTGTATATGTTAAGCTGGACAGGACATCCGCTGGAATCACTTGCGTAGGTGCCCTAGAGGATCCTCCCTGACCTTGACCCATACTGGTAGAGGTACCAACATTTTGGCCTAAGGTAGCTGTCCCGGGGCGGCTCCTACTGAGGTCACTGCCGATGACATTCCGGTAGACATCTTGAGTATCTTCAATCAATCAAAAGACCAATGAGCCCCACGGTGGGCGCCAAATTGTTTAGGTCAAATTCAAGTAATTCAACTTTCAAAGGAAAAAATGGGGCACAATGGAATATGACAATGTAAATTCAAGATGTCGACAAGATATTTAATGAGGAAAGCCCTTGAATGACTTGTTCGCCGGCATAAAACCTCGGAAAGATGGAATATTATTAGTATGGTGATGGTAGAGAGTGAATGGAAAGTACAAAGTATGTTGCTAAAAACCCAATGTGTGTGTGTGTGTATACATGTGTTCATTTATTTTAAATACAAATGATGATAACGGTATCAACTAAGTAAATGCAATCCCTCCTTGTGCGCCTGGAATCTTGCAGGAGGTTACTGATGCCTGTACATATCCGTTGCTGAGTAAATGTTGTTGAAGACGTTGCTTGACTTAGTCCACCAAGCTTGTAAAACGGTTCCTACAATGTCGCCTTCCAGTCATCCTTGATGAAGTGTATAGTCCATCAAGTTGTACTGCTAAGTTATTACCACAAGATGATGTCTCAGGATGTAACATGCTGCAGTAGTTTTTTAACCCCAAACAATAGCCTTGGTTCTTTATTTAACACCTTACTCCTCTTTTTCTCTGTTCTACATATTGCCTAATTTCTTTCCTCTTAGATTTTTCAGTTGCCAAGTTGAGCGTTTTATTTCCTGAGAAGGAGGACACCTATACCAACGTGAAGAAGATTCTAAGACTGCCTGCTGACTTACGCAAATACAATCCATTGCCGGTTGAATTCGAGACTACAGGCATTGAAGAAGCTGACACAGAGGAGCAGATTGATAGCAGAAGTTCCCGAGCGTTGAGTATAAACAAGATGTCTTCAGGTAAAGACAGATTTGTTATTTTCTTATTTTTGTCATGTTGAACTTTGATATAACATCTTACAACTTTCTTGATGTTTTGATTAGTCAACCGATCGCAAACTGGAGGCTTTACTAAGGATGACGTTATGTCAAGGATCAAGGCTAAAGCTGAAGTGAAGAAAGAAAGCAAACCTGAAGTTGGGAAGCCATCGATTCTAAGGGTGAAGAGCTCTTCTTTAAAGGTGAAGAAGAGGAAAACGGAAGATGTTGAGATTGTGAGGGTTGTGGAAAAAGAGGATTGGCAAGTTGGTTCGGCAAAGGGAATTTACAACAAGATGGTTGACAGTTTCAAGGAAAAGATTGATAACTTCAAAGAAAAGGTAACGATCTCACAATCTCAACTTGTATCCTTCAGCTAATAAATTATACTGACATGTTGAACATTTCAGTCCACAAAACTGATTGAATTTCTGATGGGTGAGATAAGTCTTCGAGATGATAAAGTCAAGATTTTTGAACAAAAAGCTAAGTTCGAAGGAAGCAGGGCTACCAAGGCTGAAAAGGAATCTCAGACAAGGGCTAAAGATATTGAAGGTTTGGACAAACTACTGGAGGAGCAGTCTTACAGGTTGGCAACAATTGAGGCTGCCCATTTGAAGAACTAAATGAGGCAAAAGAGAAATTCATCAATGATGCTGCCAAGACCATGTTGGAGAC
Organism: Adenophora triphylla var. japonica; assembly: GCA_022495995.1. NCBI lineage: Eukaryota > Viridiplantae > Streptophyta > Magnoliopsida > Asterales > Campanulaceae > Adenophora > Adenophora triphylla. The sequence continues at coordinate 122,919 of JAFEMH010004815.1, read as the reverse complement.
TCGAGTTGAAATGATGCAGGATTTACCAAGATGGCAAGCATCTTGCCTAGGATATTGAGGACGCTCGTCAAATGCTCAAGCTCTATCTCGGAGAGGAAGTTGATGGTGATGAGGTAAATTCTCCGGATGTTGATGTTACACCAAGTCAAGTTGATGTGGAGATGCAAGATGCTAATGAGGATAAGATCAAGGTTAAATATGGGAAAGAAGAGAAGAAAGAAAGTGGTAACATTGAGCCAGCCGACCATGAAAGTGAAGGATTTGTTAACGTTGTGTTTTAAAAACAATTTTTAATTTGAAGTATTTTAGGTTTTTTTGAGGGTGTGTTGTGGGGACCCCGACCCGGAACCCTAGCTCGTGCCCCGAGGGGGGGGTCCCCTTACTAATATAAACCACCTGAATTTTTAGAACTTTTACTTAACTTGAAAAGAAAACTAACTTTCACATTTCAATCATAAAACTAACTCAAAACATCTCCACCTGGAGGAAAGTTATAAACAAACTTTGAAAAGAGATAACCTGTTCTAGTTACAAACTAACCACAAATATAAAGTTTTACAAAAGTAGTTCTATACACAACTCCACAAAGGAGTAACATCAATATACTACTACCAATCCCAACCATAACCATACACATACCCAGATAATCCTAAAAGAACCAAGTCCAAACTCCTTTCCGTCCTCACTGGGCTGGTCCACCTGTCTTAGTGCGATCTAAAACAGTATAGGGAGAAGGGGTGAGAATAAATTTCAATAAGCTATTATGAATGTAACAAGATGCCAAATAAAATGCAACACATAACAAGGTTGCTCACAACACGTTGGTAAAGCGATAAACACATTACGTTACCTCAGTTTACCTTTCCCGTCTGAACAATAAGTCATACAATGTGGGAGTAAACTCCCTTCATTTGTGAACTGCTTAGTGTAAGTGCTCCAATTTGAGCTTGTTAGTATTTTCGTTAGAAAATTAACGAAAGTTATAACATTCTTAACAATTTCTAACATTCCTAACATTTCTAACCAAGTAAGGGTAGATTAGGGATTGCCAAAAAAAGATAAACCAAAGAAAGAATCAAAAAAGTAAAAGAAATGGTCAAAAACCCGAAATAGAAATGGCTGGGACATTTTCTGTTGCTTAATTTGAATTTTATTCCTTGTGTCCAAAGCCTGAAGCTGTAATTAATGAACAGTGCACGCTGAAGACCTTGTCCGCGCGGATGACTTTGCATTTTTCAGAGGGCTATAAATTGAGGCCTTCAGTCTCAGAAATAGAGGAGGAAAAACACAAATTGCAACTGCACCTTGGCGAAAATAGTGAGAAAACAGTGAGAATTCTCTAGAATTGTCACCTTTTTCTCAACTATTCACCCAAAATCACACTCACTCAAACACTCTCATATTCAAGCCTCAAACACTCTTACATTCAAGCCAAAAACTCCAAAACACAAAGAAGATTGGTAAACCCTCCTTCTCCTTACCCTAAACTCCTTCATGCATACATTTTCAAGCTACAAAATGTAGTTTATTCATCTTTTTGTCTTAGATCCAAGAAGATCACCATGAAAGTTCATCTCCATGGATGATCTTCTACAAGGATCAACATTATTTTCAAATTATTCTTACTTACTTGCAAAGGAAATACATTTTCAAAACCCTAAAACTCATTTTTATACATCAAATCTCATTTTCAAAGGATAAAATTCCCCTTCCCAAGCAAATGAAGTGCTTAGTCCTAATGTACCCCAAGGATGGTTTGATATAGTTGATTCACCACTAAAATGTCAAGTGATCACTAATCAAAACCTAGGGAAATGGGGACAAGCATGGATGCAAAACCCCCTTTAAAATCACATTTTCTTTCTTGAAGAGTTGCTGTCCAGTAGCAATTTTCCAAGACATCAGTCCATTGTCTAAATTTTTGGACACAGATAAACTTGGAATTTGGTGTTGACTACAAAACACTTTTTGTAGCCAACATCCAGAGATTTCCAGACATATTTTTACTTTATTTTTTGTGTGAGTAAAACTCCTTTTTTCAAATTTTATTGTAAAGGTCAGTTCATCAGCTTCTGGAAATCCAGATTTCATATCTGATATTTCCAAAAGGTTTTGACCCCTCAAATCTTCTTCAAAATGGAAAATTCTTTCGTAGAAATCTTATTTAAGGTGTCTGGAACAACTTTCATTCTCTGAGTTTCTCCAGATTATGAAGTTTTAAGGCCCTTGAATCCATTTCAAAATCAGGTGTCCACTGCCTTTTTCATTCTGGCAGAAGTGATTTTCAACTTCAAAAGGTCTTTTGAGTACCAAATCTCAAACCAAAAATCACCCAAAAAATCATGGGATCAGTTTAAACCCTTAAAAAGTGTTCCCAATTTTTACTTTTCTCAGTTTCAACTTATTTTGGCCAAAACACACACACACACACACACACACACAACAAAGGATTTCAAATGTTTGGAAGACTCGTTTTACGAGGCGTTCCGGGTGAACACTAACGTTCTTCCCGGCGCGTAACGTGACCTCCGAACTCGAATCTCTTGATTCCGGGCATTTTTCAAAGTTTTGGCCCTTAAAACAAAAATGGCGTGGCGACTCCGTTTGATTTCAAAAAAAAAATCGGGTACATCACAGTGGCGACTCTGCTGGGGATTAACAAGTTTTATCTTTTCAAAGAAAAAAAAAAACTTTTGAGGGTCAAGCTTCCGTCCCGACATTTGAAATCATTTGTTGTGTGTTTTGATTTTTGCACATTTTCGTGTTGTTTTGGCCGCCTCGAAAAAAGTCAAAATTTTGACTGTCGGGAATCATGTCCCTAACTGTTGGAATTTTTGTGATTATGTGCTTATGTGTTCATTAATTTTCAAAAAAAAAAAATTTAAAAAAAAATTTTCAAAAAAAAAAGATTTTCAAAAAAAAAAGATTTTTAAAAAAAGAAAATTTTCAAAAAAAAAAATCATGCATCATGCTTTTTAAGACACATAAAAAATTTCTATTTTACTCAGAAAAAGAAGATAGACTGCTTGCACACTACGCGCATGTGGCCTTACACTGCACACTACGTCCCTAACCCGGGGAAATCCTTGTCGCGGCCCGTTTGGTCTTATTACGCCTCTCGGTGCAAGCACAGGACTACCCAAACATCCCATGGAGCCTCGTGTCGACCATGCACTTGTCCGTGACACACTTTGTCCGAGACCCGGTTGGTTTTTAGTCTGGTCTGTGTCATGCCCTGTCTGTGTATAGACCTTTCCTTTCAAGTCTTTGTCGGCATACCGACTCAATATCTTTCGGGTTCCTAATCAGTCGAAGTCATGCCGGTTTTCCGCCGCAGACTTTGACCAAGATATTGACCGGCGCCTTGACTTTGACTTTGACTGGCACAAATTATACACCGACTCCCAGCATGACACTGAGTCATCAAGGATTAACGGTTATTCCATGCCTAATTACGGCCTAACTGACGACAAGTCAAGATCAATTGCGGACATTTATCAGTCCAAATCATGCCGACTTTCTGTCGAGCCCTCGGACACGATCTTGACTTTGACGTCAGCTTTGTCCGTAATTTACATCGAATGCTCGTTAAGACTCGATTACCCGCCAGACTTTTAGGATCGTTTTTCTTTTCGGTCGGTGGGACCCGCTTGCCCTATAGGACCCTCGCCCGGGCATCCCACCCCCGGGAAGTCGAAATACAGGTGGAATACGAGGGGCTTATAGACGTAGTGACGGGGCCCACTGATCCAGGAATCAGAGTAGTTTGCGAAAAAGAAGAGCAATCTTTTCCAACCGATTAGGCTAATAAAACATGTTTTAAGTAAACAAGAACGAATAACTGCATGTTGCATGAGCCCAAAGCCCAAACACCTACCCACCTTCAAATCCCACCATCTGAACCCTCGTGTCTTTCCCCCGCAGCTCCGCACAAAGCTTGGTTTCGGGCACCGGGTCACCGTTTGATCAGTTGGGAAGAGTCAAGTGCATCATCAGCTTCACCGTTTGTTCCAACTCCGGGTTTCAGAATGTCTGTATCAACTGGTAACGATGGGGACAACGTTACTCCGCCTCCCGGGACTCCTCGAGACGAACGGCCGGTGGAATCAGTTAGCAGAACAGATGAGAGTGCGACAGGAAGCACAGCTGAATAGCCTTATGGAGGCTATTAAGAGCCATGGTTTGGCCGCCAGCCTCAACCCCGATGGCACCTTCACCGTGGAAGAAGAGGATGACCCCAATCCCAATCTTGGTCGCCCCGATTACTCCAGGATGCCACCACCAACCTCCTTCGGTACCACCAGAACCCATGCTCCTCGATCTCTGGGTCAGACCACTGGATCCATGCAGCCTGATGGGACGAATCAGTTTGCAGCTCCTCAGTGGGGGCAAAGTCAGTACGGAATGTCCTCTCATGGTTGGGGTTACCTCGGAATGCCCCAACAAATTGGAATACCACCTCAGTTCGGAACCGATCAATCCGGACCTTCACAGCAACAGCCACAGTTCGGAATGCCGCCACAGTCTGGTTCTGGGCCACAGTCAGGAGCCCCTCCTCAGAATAGTACTAGTTCAGCTGCTCCTTACACAAATCCGTTTCTCACTCAGACTTCTATGGGTTATCAAGCCTCCATCCCGGTTTCATCAGAATCACCAGGACCACAGTACCCCCCGGGTTACACACCTTCGCCACAGGCAGCCATGCAATTCAACAATCCGGGACAGCAGCCCGTACTCAAGCCTACCTATGGGCCTCACTCCGGAAATCCAAGCAACCCAGCTACATTGGGGCTGCCTTAACCCTCTTTGCCGTTTGAAAATCAACAACAAGCCGCAAGGTTCTATCCTTTTGCTCTGGGTCCTGCTCAAGCTCTCCCGGGTAATTCGGGCCAAGGACAGGTTTTCACCTACGTCCCCGGAACAGCCGTTCCCTCCACCAGTCTGCCGCCAGTGGTAGCTCCTCTCTCTGGCTCAGTCGCTGGTTTAAATACCATGGTTCCACCACAAGACCCCCATCTGGCCTGGTTCATGGAACAACATAAGGAAATGAAAGCGCAGATCGCTGAATTGACCGCTAAGAAATTGGCCTTCCGGCCTACAGATCCGGACTCCATTGTTCCTCTGCCCCACAAATTCGTAATGCCAAATCTGGACCTCTTTGATGGGACTGCATGCCCGAAAACCCATCTGGACACATATACCTTGGCGATGAAGGCCAAAGGGTGCACCAATCAGCAGTTGGCTGACTATTTCAGTCTATCTTTGAAATCCAGTGCTCTAAAATGGTTCTTCCGTTTGAAACCCGAAGCCAGGATTACGTGGGACCAGATCACTAGCGCCTTCACAGAAAAATATAAAGCTAATTTGGAGTGGGAAACAAACAGGGTTGATCTGTAGACAACCGTGCAGCGTCCCGATGAAAATGTTGGGGACTTTTACAGACGATGGAATCTGAAACTCAGCGAGATGGCCATCCCTCCCTCTGAAGAGGAACAGTTGGATATCTTCCAGTCGTGCCTAAAACCGCATCTGAGAGCTTCCCTCAGCCACTTCCCCTACTCTGACTTGCGTGCTATGGTTAACTCCGCGGCTAAGTTCGAAAAAGCTCACAATCAATGGTGCACTCGCATGTATACCGGGCTCCTCCTTCAAACACAAGCCCTGCTCCGGCTAAAGGCAAAGAAGTGATTAATTACGCGGGACAGGAATGTAATAACACAACTCCTTTTGCTCCCAGAAGGCCAGCTGAGCCCAGGCCACGGGTCATGAACCTCGAAAATTTCGGAATGCCCCTGAACGACATCTTTAGGGGACTGGTGAAAGAAGGCTTGCTGCGGCCTTTGGAGAATTTCCAACCCAGAAATCCAAACGCCCCCGTGGACACTTCAAAGTATTGCGCTTTTCATCAAGCCCACGGACATCTGACCGACAACTGCTTCACTCTGAAAAAGGCGATCCAAGGCCTGATAGAGCAAGGAAAATTGGAAGGCCCCGAGCCGCCTAATATAGTCAAAAATCCTCTTCCGAGGAACCATAACCAGGTGAATATGATTGAATTTGGAGAGTCTTCATACGACCAGGAGGATGCGGAAAATGACGAAGGTCCCCAAATACCCATGGCCAACCTCGTCGAGGATCCTGAATTCGGATTCCCCCTCAGCCACGAGGATATTGAACGAATCAACCCATCTTGGTCTCATGTCAGAGATTTCCTACAAGAATATGAAACTCGCTACTTCTCAGAGGAAGGGATAGGCGTCTTGAAGCCCAGGGCTGTTCCGGTCAAAGCATGAGAGAACCATTTACACAAGATGGTTAGAGCAGTCAAAGAAGATTGAGCAAGAAAGCTTCAGACGGGCGCCTGTGCTGGGGCTTATCAGCAAAGAGGCCGAAGAGCATCTGAAGCTAGTAAACTTCTGCAAACTAGTGTTGTGAGAGGCTGAATACGATCCCGAGGGCATTAAAAGTGAAGAGTCAGAGGAGGAAGACTCCTTCTACATTCTACCCGACGTCAAATACGTGCCGCCCCCTCTCACTCTTCCCCCGCAATTTCTCGGAGGGGAAGCCGAATCGCAACTATCACTTCCGGGAATGGGGGCATATGACAATTTCTGCGGGTGCACGCACCCATATTCCCCTAACGGGTTTGATCGGTGTTCCCTCTCAGCCGAAATTCCAGTGGTATGGGAAGATGATTCTGATGACAGCGACGACGATGATGATGACGAGAGCGAAGAGTCAAGTGAGGCCCCAGATCCGGAATCAATCTGGAACAATCATGCCAGAAATGAGTCCATGGGAGCAAGGCACAATGGTTGGTTGTCAGCAAGCGACGATGAAAGACCACCAGAAAATGCAGGACAAATACCAACGGGGACGGGCCCCCACGAAGTGTCACTCGTAAGATGTACTTGTGGCCAGTGTCCGGATACTTCAGAAGATGAGGGACAACAAAGCCCGCGCCCAGATCCGTACGCATCAGAAATCCTAGAGCACAATGTTCCTTATAAGAACCTAACCGGTGAATGGAGAAGGTTCATTGAAGCACTGGTCGAAAATGGAAGGTTTCAACAACCAGAAGATGATGAATTCGTGAACGTCATCGGATCTTTTTCTTCTTTCCCTAGAACGGATGGCATAACAACTGTGAGGGTCACAGCCGAGCCGCTCGAGCACAGCGAGTGCCTGCAATCACTCAAAAGGGTCATCGATCTAAATGTCTCCCCAGTGGCTTTCATACCTATGGACCCACATGACGCCTTCTTAATTGCTTCTGTACTCGACAACGGGCCCCGGGTACTACTCATTTGGACCCAGATCTACCGAGCCGTCGCATCAAACTACGGAAGTGAGCATTGCCAATCCTTTACTTGTGGTTGCCCTACTTGCAAGGGCGAAAGAAAGAGGATGTATGACGAAATGGAGGCCGACAGCTATGAGATGAGAGAAGTTTCGGAAGACGAATATGAAACCGAAGATATGAAAGCCATGAAGTTTCCTGGGGCTGAATATGTGGAGGTCATAGAATTCAACACTGCTTACCATGCCTTGGGGAAAGGGTTTTCGGATACCCGGTCCAAGCGAATAGTTGAAGATCTACTAGAGAGAGGGAGGCTGACTCCCATCCTCCCCAATGAGAAGATCACTATGGTCAGATCAAATCCGCCCGAAAGCAAAGTAACAATTCTTGTCAGGGTTACCCGAGAGGAGATCACTTTCCCGGAATGTATGTCAGCCTTCAGAGAAGTTCTGGAAATCGGAATGATACCGGACGCTCCTCCCACGCAGAATGCTATAATCGTCTCCAGCTCTGAGTATTACAGGAAGGAACCAGAATGGCTGCACTATACCGGAGATGAAATCGGCAAACCGCCAAGCCCGGGGAATAGCAGTTCCTGTTATATGATAACCATGGGCAATGCGGGTTATATGGGCAAATCGGAGGACGCTTTAGCCCTATGGGCCACCCAGGGGACAACGGCACAACCCCAGACTCAAAAGCCTGTAACTTGGGAAGCAGTTATAAGGGCCGCCCAGGAAGGAGCCAGTGCCGCTCAAGCTCAACCCCTCACCGTTGCTAGACTCCGCCAGAACCATTGGCCGATAGCCAAACAGGCTCCCCCGTTAACATTGGCAGCCTTGAAGAAATCCAGTCAAGAAACAACTGAGGAGGAAGTTAACCTGCTTACCCGATCCGGGCAAATCTTCCAAGGGAATCCCAAGACAGATAAGAAGGCCGCAGACCAGGCACCGAAAGAAGATCGCCGCCCCTATGCTAAGACAGCCGAAATTCCTGACCTCGAGAAAGAGGATCCCGTACTCACCAGTTGAAGCAAACACAGGCCAACATCTCTCTATGGTCCCTACTTACCTCGTCTTACCCCCCACAAGTTAAAGCTGGAAGAAAGCCTGGCTCGCACTTTGGTGCCTATTGATGCCACTCCCGATGGCGTGGTGCAATTAATTGGGAGCATCCACTATGGGAACATAATCACTTTCACGGACCTTGATCTCCCTCAATTCGGGGCCGATCACAATGAGCCTCTCTTCATCACGGTCCAGTTGGATGAACGACGCCTCCCTCGGGTCCTGGTCGACAATGGGTCCGGAATGAATATCCTCCCGGCAAAGATCATGAGCCTGCTCAACATCAAGACCACGGATCTAAAGCCTTCCTCCCTCACAGTCAAAGCTTATGACTCGACATCCCGAGCAGTCCTTGGAGTTGCTACCTTGGATCTCTGGTTCGGCAAGAAATTGATACCTGTTGAATTCCAGGTTATCGACATCCCGATCACTTTCAATGCCTTGCTGGGAAGACCTTGGCTGCATCAAGTCAAAGGGGTCGCTTCGAGCCTCCACCAGTGTGTGAAATTCGTCTCGGATGGGGATTTGACAACCATTTACGGAGACCTAGTCACTTTAGAGGGCACGGACACGGGTGGAATACCCATTCTGGAAATCAAACATGATGAGGAAGGCCTCATGCTGACAGGCTTCACGGTCGAGCCTCCCAAAGCCCAAGTGTGCAACGTTGATCTGACAATCACCCGGGATAAAATCCCTCCGGTTTTGAAAATGATGAGAAAGATGAACTATCTACCTGGTCTCGGTCTGGGGAAGCACCAACAAGGAATCCACAAACCCATCGAGGTGAAAGGGCAGAAAACTCGCCATGGCCTGGGATATGAACCGACTTCGGGGAAAATTGCAAAAGAAAAGGAAATTGCTCTGCAGAAGAAAGAAGCTATTACGGGAAGGGTCCCAGTCAGCGACCCTAAATCTCTCCCTTTCAGTCCTAATCTGGCCGTCTACTTTGTGAAGGGTCCCACACAGCTGGGTCACGTCATAATCGAAGAACACACTCCTACGGAGGGATGGCTGAAGCTGCAGGATAGCCTCAACAAGTTCAGAGGAGCCAAGGCTAACCCAGTCCATAGAATGTTTTTGGACCTACCCAAGATACCTGGGGCTACCACCACCATCAAGAGTGATTATACTTTCAGAGGTGTGCCTGACCTAGTGGAACGGTTCGAGAAACTCACTACCACAACCCCGATCGTCCAGGAAGATCTGAAGCCTGAGTTTGAATTGACAATACCAAAAGCTAAGGCCGCAGAAATTCCCTCAAATGATTGGGATGGTCTGGTTATGCAGCAATTGTTCGAAGAGGAGATTCAGGTGCCAGACCTGATTGATTTCGGCTCAGTCAAAGGAATGATAGCAATGATTGAAAAAGGAAAGCAGAAACAGCACAGTTCCCGAGTCATGAGGCCACTGATAGCAAAGCCGTTAAAGAATTGGGAAACTCTCTCAGGCCCGTCCGCGACCAAAGAGGAAATGATCACCAAACTTGGATTGGTCCCCCGTCCCTTTGTGTCAACCTAGGAAAAGTCCTCCGAGTCTCTCATTGTTAAGGTCGAGTCTCTAGGGTCGTCCGATGGCCTTACGCCTGAAGACTACGAGTCTGTAGCGAACGCTGTATTCCCCTTCGTTCTCAATGAAATGATGAATCTTTCTGAGCATCCCTTGATTGTCACTCTAACTAATGATGAAATAACTAAAAATAATAATAATAATAACATTTAACAATGATTCATTAGTTAAAGAAGCAGACACATTAAATAAACAAAAAAAAAAATCAAACAAAAAAAATCTCTTTAAGCAGGTTGTCCGGAAAGAGGAAAACCGAGCCCAAGCTGCCGAAGAGTTTTTGACGAGTGTGAATTTGGGAACAGCAGAAGAGCCTAAAGAGACGCTGATTGGTAATCTCTCCGAAGGAACTGAAAAGGATGCCCTACAAAAATCCTACAAAGTCCTCAACTCAAGAAAAGTAGCCCTCTTCATCAAAGAAAATATCATATGCAGATACGGGTTGCCAGCCGAAATTATCTCAGATAATGGATCCCACTTTGAAGGGGAATGTGACAGACTGCTGGCAGAATTCAGAATAACCCGTCACAAGTCATCTCCTTATAGGCCCCAAACCAACGGAGCCGTTGAAGCAGCAAACAAAACTCTGGAAAACATCATCCGGAAAATGGCCGTCCAAGGTCGAGATTGGCCCGAGAAGCTACACCTGGCACTCTGGGGCTACAGAACATCAGTCAGAACCGCAACAGGGGAGACACCGTTTGCCCTCACCTACGGAATGGAAGCCGTACTCCCAATCGAATTGGAAATTCCCTCACTCCGTGTGCTACTTGAAAGTCAAATCAATGAGGTCGAATGGCTCCAAAGTCGCCATGACGAGTTGGCTCTACTAGATAAACGCCGATTGAAGGCCATGGAACACATCCGAGCCTACCAAGGAAGAATGGCCAGAGCCTTCGACAAGAAAGTAAAACATCGGGAGATCCGAGAAGGCGATCTCGTTTTAAAAGAGAAGCCCCCTGTCCGCATCAACCCGCTTGGCAAATGGGAGCCTGTTTGGGTCGGGCCATATGTCGTTCAGAAAATCTTCTCCGGAGGAGCCATGCAACTTGCAGACCTCGACGGAAATCCTTTTGTACACCCAGTAAATGGTGACAAGCTGCGCAGATATTACGCGTAAAACATTGAGTCAAAAAAAAAAAACAAAAACAAAAAAAAATATATCAAAAAAAAAAGAGTGCTAAAAGAGTAATACCCAACTAGGTTGAAAACCCGAAAAGGGCGGCCTAGGTAAAAAACAGGGTTGCACCACAAAAAAAAAAAAAAAAACAAATTAACCGGGTTGAACTACGAAGACCTGAGCTCCTCAAAATGAGGGGAACGTAGGCAGCCGGAAACGGTTCGGTCTAAAAAACAAATAAAAGACATACATTGTCATCCATACTTTGACCAGACCATGAAAGTGTCTCGAAAAACTCTAAAGCAATTCACAATATTCATTACAAGTTAAAAGCTTTTTGATGAGTCTAAGCCCGGTTCATTCCTACAACTGGCAACCTGCTAAAAGAAACTAAGATACATAATCAAACTAATGTGTCTGCTAAGACAAGAAAGAGATACTCGGAAAATTCATAGTCACTCTAAGCCGCTTGTACTGGCATCCCCTCTCTTCTTCCCCCTTCGGGTCTTCTTCTTCTGAACAGGAAAAATGTTGGTATTCCTCCTACCAAGCTCTGGTGTAGGAACAGGGTCTACCAAACCAGCCTCTGTCAGGGCCTTAGTAGCCCTAGCGTCATCTCTCATCTCCTGTAGCCGAGCTGGTAAAGTAGGAGTCCTCCTCTCCTGTCTCTTGACATAGGCCTCATAGTCGGTCACAACGTCTCCGCTCCTGTCATGAGGGTTGGCTCTTGCCTCAGCTCTCCTCCTCTCCGAAACTGTCAGGTCCTCCGCACCCACAATGGCCTCACGCCGTCTCAAAATAGCCATCTGAGTCTCCCCCAAACGCCTCTCGTACCAATCCAGGTACCAAGTGGTCAGGAACACCGGTCTCGGACGCCTGAGGATAACCCGAGGAGGAAAGACGTCATACCTCCATGCTCGGGACAGAAATGGAAACACCGAAGGATCATCCATAGGAAAAGAAGCCACCACTTTAGTGGCTATATCATCGAAGTCCTCCAAAGGAACCTGCTCCAAGCCGAACTGTCTCAGAACTAAAGCCGGAATGTAGAAGCTGGACTGAGAAAGCCCCGGAAGCATAACCACATGAGACCCGTCCTGAAGTACTCTGCGAGTCTCCACCCACCAATGAGGCACTGACCATCTGATATCTTCTGTCCGGCGACAAGCCATCCAACGCTCCCACGAGCCCTGATCATCGAAATCTGCAGCAACCCCTCTCCTGGCAAATGTCCAAGGCTTGATCATATCCGAAGTTTCCCGAAGAACCCCCAGGCGCTCCATCAGCCACAGGGTCAAAAGAAACGGGCTGCCCCCATGCATATATCGTCTCCCGGTAGCTAATCTGTCGAGAGCATGAAAGGTCTCCCCCAAGATCAAAGGTACAACATCTCTGCCCTGGCGACAGTGAACAACAACATCCAGCAAAGCTCGATGGCAGATCCCAAAAGAATAAACCATAAACAAAGTACCAAACATGCAAAGCGCAAAGGCATCCCAATAGGCATCATCCACCAAGCCTAAGCCCCTAAATCGGTCGGGAAGACCGGAAATATCAAAATGGTCGGGACCGCGGATCATACTTTGTGCTTCCTCCGGGGAAAGACGAAGGAGGTTGCACAACTTGTCAACAAAAGAAGCCCCTCCAGGCAAAGGAACCGCTATCTCCTCCACCTCCGGGCCACCAAGTAAAGCCCGAAATTCTTCAACGGTCGGGACCATTTCATTATAAGAAAGGCAAAAGACATGCCTTCTAGTGTCCCAAAATGAGGAAGAAGCCCTCAAAAGATCATAATCCGGAATCAATTCCTTGAGAGACCACAAGCACTTCACCTTATACCTTTCTTCGAAGAATGACCTCCTCTCATGCATAATCTCCCGGGACCAATCCTTGAATTTGTTGAAGAATGACATTTGGGATTCTTGGGACAATTTTGATGGAGTTTTTCTAAGGTTTTCCATGGATTTTCTCTCTTTCTCCCCGAAAATGACTGTTTGGACTGGTGGTTGAAGAAGATATTTGAATTTGAAATAAAGGAAAACCAGATCTGAAGCAAAATTAAAGGACAATGTCAGAAGCAGGTCCTGTCCGCGCGGACATGTTTGTCTCCCATCAGAAGAATCTGCAACAGTCCAAACTATTGCACCAAAGAGGAATATTCCGTCTCGGTTGCTCGAAACCTGTGCCAAAACTGCCCCAAACCAGTCTATATACCAAACACTAACACCCTTGCCAAAAAACCAGGGCTCATGCGACATTGCATTCATACTGCATTGCATTCATAATAGATTCAATCCTAAATTATTACATTCCAAAAAAAAAAAAAAGTGCATAAACTGTATCTGTCTAAATAAGTACAAATCTCAATCTCAGAAATCAGTCAGTCAGAGTCCTCGGTGGCTGGGCCCTTCCCCCGATCCCTCTTGCGGCTCGGGCCCGCCTCATCAGGAGCCCTGAAGATCTCGGGCTCAGAATCGTCCTCGTCTCCAGAAGGAGGCTCGTCAGGACCAACCGGCACGCTCTGATAGGGCAAGCCAAGATCTGAAAAGAAATCGTATCCGAAGGTGAAGGCGTCGGACTCCTGGACGTACGAAGACGAACCACCGTGTTGCCAGACGTGTCCCTGCCCGTACGGGTCTCCAAGAATGACGTGATCCGAAGGTAGCACCGCGCGAGGATCTATAAGAGGAGAGAGAGGAGTCTCAGAAGAAGTCTCTGAAGGAATAGGGGAAGCCTCCCGCCTGACAGGCGCCGGCCGTGGTCGCCTCGCTCTAGCCTGAGGAGCCCCGCAAGCAACCATCCTCCTGATAAATCTCTTAGCCCCGATCACCTGCTTCGTCAGCTTCTCAACGACCACCTCCGAAAACTGCACAAAAGCAAAAGCGTCAAAAAAAAGGGAAGTGATGCTAAAAATGATGAAGCAAAAGGAAGAAAGAAGAGGCAGAAGCACAAAAAGCCATACCTTCATACCCGGACGAGGCCGGAAAGCTCGCGGAAGCTGCTCAGGCTGAGGGATCTTCACCCTCAATCTAATCCCATCCTGGACGTATGAAAAGTTCGTCCAAGGGTACCTCGGGATCCCTAATCCCTCTCTCTCTCAAGAACACAGGGCGTCTTGACCTCCTCAAGACAAATGCCGAATACTGCTCAATCGCCACGAAATCCGAGAAGTGCTGGCCGGCTCGGTAATCATCCCAGGTCGCAGATCTATCACTCGGGTGCATCATATCGGCAGGAGGCTCCATCGGTGTCAACAAAGGCGAATTCACGCCATGCTGGCGCGTCACCCTCTCCCCCAGATAATAGATATCGCAGGTCAGACCTCTCAGAATCCTCCGCTGCACGGTCCATATCTCAGCGCCCTTTAGCTGCGCCACCTCGAAACGATCCCAGGGATAGAATATCATCCCCTCATCCGTCTCAGCCCTAGTCAAAGGCAGGCAGTCCCCGTATCTGAGAGTCGTGCGCCCCCTGGAGCCTATCTTCTCCCGAGCATGCTTGCCCCAGGGACGCATGGCCGGATACGCCCCGACGTACGCCGTAGGCTGCCGCCACATCGTGACGTGGAAAAACTCCAGAGCCCATACCTGCGAAAGGTAAAGATCAAATCAATCCAGTGCAAAAAGAAAGGTGTGTGCTCAAGAAAAAAGGGAAAGTAAAAAAGAAAGCTTATACCTCCAGAGCAAACTCGAAGCAGTAGAAGGAGCTCACAGCCTTTCGGCTGTATCTATCAAGAGCAAAGTAAAGCTCTGCCAGCCCGGCCTCTCCCCAAGAGACCTCCCCAGCCATCTCCACATCCTCCAAACTCCTCAGCAAAGCAAACACCGCCGTCCCCTCAGCGTGTCCAAAGAGAGTGCTCGAAAAAGCAAACCATAAGAAGGCCCTAGCAATCTGCTCAGTGCCTATCCTCTCATCCCCAGCCTCGTAGCTCCCGATGATCTCCACAATCTTCCCATAAACCACGGCATACTCCATCCCCATCCCCTTTTTGGGAATGGGGGTAAAGCCCAGAAGAGCCTGCAGGTCCACGTCGCTGTAGCCGTCCCGCCACTCAATGCTGCGTCCATTGAAGGACAAACCCGTGATCGCAGCATAGTCAGAAGGCGTAACCGTAGCCTCGCCCCAGAAAAAATGAAATGTGTGGGTCACGTCCCACCAATGCTGTGCCAAAGCAAACATCAGGCCCTTGCTCTTAGGGAACTTAACCAATCCCCTCAAGCACTCAATAAACTCGTACAGCCCGGTCTCAATGACAATCTGTCTCGGACTCATCAAAGCTCCTCGGCCCAAGACTGGAAGCCGGTCCCACAGGTCAACCACAGACTCCACTGATCCTCGAGTCTTCATCTTATTCAGCTGCTCCGTCACGAAGTTGTTTCCGCCCTGTAATAATAAAAAAAAAAAGAAAATGTCAAAAAAATTGCATTTTGCATTTGCACAAAAAAAAAAAGCATACACATGCATCATGCAACACAAAGTTTTGAAGAAAATTCGGCAGCATAACGGCATGCAATGAACCTAGCCCCATTTTTCTCGCACAAAAGAGACAGTTTTCAGCAAATCCCAATCAACATTCATTCATGAAAAAAAAAAATCATACAAAGAGTCGACGGAAGTAAAAACTCCGTCCCATTTTCATAAAATAACATGCATTCAATCAACGGGAGGAAAAATCCGTCCCACTTTTTAAAAAAAAAAAAAAAATTCTTAAACATACATACATTCATATCATCATCATCTCATATTGGCAAAATGCCCATTCTTTTCAAACAAAATGCATGCATTGCATCATTTTTCAAATCACAATTCTCGAATTTTCAAAAAAAAATGGCAAAAATGCCCATTCTTTTTCAAACAAAATGCACATTGCAACATGCATATCATCAAAATCAATATTCAAATTTCAAAAAAAAAAATCACAATTTTCATTCATAATTTTCGAATTTAAAAAAAAAAAAAATGTGGCGAAAATGCCAATTCTTTTCCCAAACAAAATGCACATTTTGAGTTACCCATATACTCATTACAACATGCAAAGCATCAAAATCAAAATCCAAGGCCATGAGCATTGCAAATTTTTGAAAAAAAAAAGAAAAATCACCCAAAAATCAATTTCAAGCAAAAATCGACAAAGGGATCAAAAGGATTCGAAGTATACCGTTCGGAGACTCGGATCGGTGGCCCAATGTTGCCAAGCATCGGGGTATGACTCCTCCGCAATCGATTGCGAAAGTGTGTAATGCCTCCTCATTCGGACGAGCTCCAATCGTCTCTCCGCTACCGGGCCACGTCCTTGGCCTTGAAAAGCACCTTCCCCGTGTTCCATTGCTTGAAAATCGAAGAAAAACGGAAGAATTTTGAAGCTTTTTGAGCAACAATGGCGGATCTGCGACTCTCTCTCTCTTTCCTCTCGTAAAATTCAAAAAATGGACTGAGGAAGAAGAAGGGCGTTGGCCCTCATTAATACCAATCTGACTCTCAACCCTCTCCGCGCGGATAGGATTGTCAGGGTCAAAATGACCCTTTTGCCCTTTAAAATTTCAGGACTCTGCAGTTCAGTCCTCAACTTAACGGAGTTAACCAAAGTTAACCAAAGTCACCCCCCCTTTTTAAGAAAATCATCCCCGGCAGTAAAACGTAAGTCCGATCTCTCCGAGAAAGATAACGGAATCCCGTTTCTTTCATCAAAATCATCCCCGGCAGTAAAACGTAAGACCGATTTCCCCGAGAAAGCTAACGGAATCCCGTTTCTTTCATCAAAATCATCCCCGGCAGTCAAACGTAAGACCGATTTCCCCGAGAAAGCTAACGGAATCCCGTTTCTTTCATCAAAATCATCCCCGGCAGTCAAAGGTAAGACCGATTTCCCCGAGAAAGTTAACGGAATCCCGTTTCTTTCATCAAAATCATCCCCGGCAGTAAAACGTAAGACCGATTTCCCCGAGAAAGCTAACGGAATCCCGTTTCTTTCATCAAAATCATCTCCGGCAGTAAAACGTAAGACCGATTTCTCCGAGAAAGCTAACGGAATCCCGTTTCTTTCATCAAAATCAATCCCGGCAGTAAAACGTAAGACCGATTTCCCCGAGAAAGTTAACGGAATCCCGTTTCTTTCATCAAAAGCATCCCCGGCAGTAAAACGTAAGCCCGATTTCTCCGAGAAAGCTAACGGAATCCCGTTTCTTTCATCAAAATCATCCCCGGCAGTAAAACGTAAGACCGATTTCCCCGAGAAAGCTAACGGAATCCCGTTTCTTTCATCAAAATCATCCCCGGCAGTAAAACGTAAGACCGATTTCCCCGAGAAAGTTAACGGAATCCCGTTTCTTTCATCAAAATCATCCCCGGCAGTAAAACGTAAGACCGATTTCCCCGAGAAAGTTAACGGAATCCCGTTTCTTTCATCAAAATCATCCCCGGCAGTAAAACGTAAGACCGATTTCCCCGAGAAAGTTAACGGAATCCCGTTTCTTTCATCAAAATCATCCCCGGCAGTAACACGTAAGACCGATTTCCCCGAGAAAGTTAACGGAATCCCGTTTCTTTCATCAAAATCATCTCCGGCAGTAAAACGTAAGGCCGATTTCCCCGACGAATACGTCTGATTTTCCTCAGCGAGGCTAACAAAATCCCCAGCGAAGCCAACGGAATCTCGAGCAGATTTCGAACTACGAAAGGGCTTGATTCCCACTAGGGATACGTAGGTAGCCTATCATTAGGTCCAGCCACTCGACCAGCACGGTCATCCTTCGGCAGCAGACGTAAGACCGATCCTTTCAAATGAAGTCCACTAGAGGACCATCTATCCCAGACCACCAAAGGAAATCATTTCAAATCAAGGTTCGAGGCACCTAAAACGCCATCATCTTCAAGGTTCGAGGCACCTAAAATGCCATCATCAAAGTTCGAGGCACCTAAAACGCCATCATCTTCAGGGTTAAAGACCCGAACTACGACTGGCTTGATTCCTTGTAAGGATATGTAGGTAGCCTACTATTAGGTTCAGCCATCAGACCAAAAATGGTCATTCCTATCCCCAGCAGAGCGGATAGCCCTCAGACCGAAAATGGTCATTCATATCCCCAGCAGAGCGGATATACAATTTCAGCCATCAGGCCGAAAATGGTCATTCATATCCCCAGCAGAGCGGATAGCCATCAGATCAAAATGATCATCTCTTATCCCCAGCAGAGTTTCTTTCAGCAAACGACTGCAGAACTCGCTCATCAGGTTCGAGGCACCTAAAACGCCATCATCTCCAGGGTCAAAGACCCGAACTACGGCCGGCTTGATTCCCATTCGGGATACGTAGGTAGCCTATCTTTAGGTTCAGCCACTCGATCACTTGATCATCCTGTCAAATATGGAGCCTTACTATTATCGACGACCCCGCTTCCTTCGAAAGCACCGTCGCCGAGGGGCTACTGTAAGTGCTCCAATTTGAGCTTGTTAGTATTTTCGTTAGAAAATTAACGAAAGTTATAACATTCTTAACAATTTCTAACATTCCTAACATTTCTAACCAAGTAAGGGTAGATTAGGGATTGCCAAAAAAAGATAAACCAAAGAAAGAATCAAAAAAGCAAAAGAAATGGTCAAAAACCCGAAATAGAAATGGCTGGGACATTTTCTGTTGCTTAATTTGAATTTTATTCCTTGTGTCCAAAGCCTGAAGCTGTAATTAATGAACAGTGCACGCTGAAGACCTTGTCCGCGCGGATGACTTTGCATTTTTCAGAGGGCTATAAATTGAGGCCTTCAGTCTCAGAAATAGAGGAGGAAAAACACAAATTGCAACTGCACCTTGGCGAAAATAGTGAGAAAACAGTGAGAATTCTCTAGAATTGTCACCTTTTTCTCAACTATTCACCCAAAATCACACTCACTCAAACACTCTCATATTCAAGCCTCAAACACTCTTACATTCAAGCCAAAAAACTCCAAAACACAAAGAAGATAGGTAAACCCTCCTTCTCCTTACCCTAAACTCCTTCATGCATACATTTTCAAGCTACAAAATGTAGTTTATTCATCTTTTTATCTTAGATCCAAGAAGATCACCATGGAAGTTCATCTCCATGGATGATCTTCTACAAGGATCAACATTATTTTCAAAGTATTCTTACTTACTTGCAAAGGAAATACATTTTCAAAACCCTAAAACTCATTTTTATACATCAAATCTCATTTTCAAAGGATAAAATTCCCCTTCCCAAGCAAATGAAGTGCTTAGTCCTAATGTACCCCAAGGATGGTTTGATATAGTTGATTCACCACTAAAATGTCAAGTGATCACTAATCAAAACCTAGGGAAATGGGGACAAGCATGGATGCAAAACCCCCTTTAAAATCACATTTTCTTTCTTGAAGAGTTGCTGTCCAGTAGCAATTTTCCAAGACATCAGTCCATTGTCTAAATTTTTGGACACAGATAAACTTGGAATTTGGTATTGACTACAAAACACTTTTTGTAGCCAACATCCAGAGCTTTCCAGAAATATTTTTACTTTATTTTTTGTGTGAGTAAAACTTCTTTTTTCAAATTTTCTTGTAAAGGTCAGTTCATCAGCTTCTGGAAATCCAGATTTCATATCTGAGATTTCCAGAAGGTTTTGACCCCTCAAATCTTCTCCAAAATGGAAAATTCTTTCGTAGAAATCTTATTTAAGGTGTCTGGAACAACTTTCATTCTCTGAGTTTCTCCAGATTCTGAATTTTTAAGGCCCTTGAATCCATTTCAAAATCAGGTGTCCACTGCCTTTTTCATTCTGGCAGAAGTGATTTTCAACTTCAAAAGGTCTTTTGAGTACCAAATATCAAACCAAAAATCACCCGAAAAATCATGGGATCAGTTTAAAGCCTTAAAAAGAGTTCCCAATTTTTACTTTTCTCAGTTTCAACTTATTTTGGCCAAAACACACACACACACACACACACACAACAAAGGATTTCAAATGTTTGGAAGACTCGTTTTACGAGGCCTTCCGGGTGAACACTAACGTTCTTCCCGGCGCGTAACGTGACCTCCGAACTCGAATCTCTTGATTCCGGGCATTTTTCAAAGTTTTGGCCCTTAAAACAAAAATGGTGTGGCGACTCCGTTTGATTTCAAAAAAAAAATCGGGTACATCACACTTAGGCATATTCACATCTTATAAGACTCATATTTCAGAGAACCATATAAGATACTAGCTATCTGTAAGGCTTTTGGCTCAATACAGAAGCTATCACCCCAATCTGTAGCCATAGAAGGGGACAGTCACATGTATAATGTAATCCGATCACCTTACAGAACAAAGGCTGAGACTAAGAGTCGAGCCTGTTAGAACGAAGTCGACTAAGAGTCAGACTTGTTAAATGAACGAGACTGATTAAGAATCGAGCCTGTTAGAATCGATGCACAAACGTAACACAATTTTTGGGTTGAATAGAACTGCAACTTTATTGAAGTAGTAGCACGATTATATAGAGAACGGGGAGCTAGAATTGAAAACTAAACTCAAATTTGAAAACAGAAACTAAACTGAAACTGAACTAGAAAAGCAAACTAGAAGACTGAACTAGAAGACTGAACTAGAAGTAGTATTTGATAAGGTGGGTAGCATGCCACGGGTGCTTCAACTCTTCACCATCTAGATGGGCGATCATGTAAGTTCCTTCCTTAATAACTCGAGTAACGATGTAGGGACCTTCCCAGTTGGGAGATAACTTGTTCATCTGAGTTCTTCTTCCAGTTGACTCGATCCTCCTTAACACGTGGTCGCCTACTTGGATCAATCTTATCTTCACTTTCTTATCATGGTAGCTCTTAGTTTTCTGCTTATAGTTGATCATCCGTAACTGAGTTGTATCTAGCTTCTCGACGAGCAAATCCAAGTTGATCAACCTATTGGTGTCGTTCTTCTCCTGATCAAAGAAAATTACCCTTGTTGTGGGGAATTGTGGCTCGGCCGGTGCCATGGCCTCTGATCCATATGCAAGAGCGAAAGGGGTTTCACCCATGGGCCCCCGAGTGGTTGTGCGGACTGCCCAGAGAGTGATAAGGAGTTCGTCCATCCAGTTGCTACGTCGACCAACTAAACCTGTCTTAAGTACGGAGAAGACCAACTTGTTCGCTGCTTCAGCTTGCCCGTTACCTTGAGAATAGGCGACTGACGATTTCTAATCTTGACTCCTACTCTGTTCATTTCTTCTTCGAAAGCTGCGGATAACTGTAGCCCGTTATCCGACACTATAGCTCGTGGAATCTCAAATCGACACCAAATGAAGTCGTGAATGAAGTTGATGGCGTTCTCCTCTGTAATCCTGGCTAATGGCTTGGCCTCGACGCACTTTGTAAAGTAATCAATAGCAACGATCACATACTTGCAATTTCCTCGGGCGGGTAGGAAGGGACCAATCAAATCTACTCCCCACATATCGAAGGGCCAAGTTGCGACCACTGGAGTTTGCTCGGTGGTAGGCAAGTGAGGTAGATTGGCAAATCTTTGACACTGATCACACCCTTGAACGAAGTCGTGAGCGTCAGCCCTCATGTGCGGCCAATAATAGCCCAATCTAATCAACTTGTCGGCCAAAGTTCTGGCCCCCGGGTGTCCACTACAAACCCCACTATGCACCTCATACATCAGCTGGGTAACTTCTTGGTGATGGACACATCTCAATAAAGTCTTAGTGAAGGACCTCCTGAATAACGAGTTTCCTTGAATAACATACCTCAAAGCCTTTTTCTTGATAGCTCGAGCTGCTTTCTCGTCATCAGGTAGCTCGCCGGTTTCTAAGCAGGCTCGCATTTCCTCGATCCAACACTTGGTGTAGACCCAATCTCTAGTAGTATCCTCCAGGCATTGAATCTGAACCCTCTCGTAAGCTGGATGTTCAAGGTAAGAGATAGGTTCTCCATGCTGTACGTCCGATGTAGCCAGTTTTGAGAGTAGGTGGGCCAATTCATTGTCATCTCGACCAACCCTCTGTATCTCCCAAAATTCCAAGTCTTTGATCAGCTCCTTCACCAGGTCACAGTACTTGACCAAGGTGGGATTCAGGACTTCATACTCTCCTCTAACTTGATTCACTATCAACTGCGAGTCACAGTAAGCCACGATCTTGGTTGCCCCAAAACACTTTGCATATTCGATGGCTGCGACCAAGGCTTCATACTCGGCCTGGTTGTTAGATGTCTCAAATTTGAATCTCAACGCTTCCTCGTAGACTGTCCCTGATTCTGGCTCGATCAAACAATCCCAGCCCCACTGACATTCTTTATTGCCGACCCATCAGAGTATACTTTCCAGCAATCGTTGGGCAAACTTATGGTGGTCTGAGTTGCTGGTTCCTTTCCCTTTGATTTCTCCTTCTGAGCTCGTACTTCGTTATCTTCCTTGGTGAACGTAAGCTCGACCAAGAAGTCTGCCAAAGCTTGAGCTTTTAATGCCTTTCAAGGCTTATACTCAATGTTGAACTCTGTGAGAGCAATTAACCAGTTGAGCAATCGGCCTGAACTTTCTGGTTTATGCAGGATTTTCCTCAGGGGTGCATTAGTTAGCACAACAATAGGATGAGCCAAAAAATAGGCTCGCAACTTCCTGGATGCTACGACCAAGGCGTAGGCCACCTTCTCTGCATTATAGTATCTGCCTTCCACGTCGGATAAAGCCTTGCTTACATAATACACGGGCTTCTGAAGCCCTCCTTCTTCTCGAACTAGAACGGCGGCCACGGCTTGATCGCCAACAGACAAATAAACGAACAAAGTCTCCCCCATGACCGGGCTGCTTAATAATGGTGGGGAGGCGAGATACTCCTTAAGCTGCTGGAACGACGAATGACATTCGGCCGTCCACTCAAAATTTTTCGTCCCCCTCAAAGATTTAAAGAAGGGGAGAGACCTTTCTGCCGACTTAGCAATAAAACAACCTAGGGCTGCCACCCTACCGTTGAGTCGCTGCATCTCCTTGATATTCGTAGGCTCCTTCATGTCGACCAGAGCCTTGATCTTTTCTGGATTTGCTTCAATACCCTGCTGCTACTCCGAACACACACTTGCTAGGATTGTTCTTCATGTTGTTTGCTCGCAAATTGGCGAACGTTTCCTTTAGGTCGACCACGTGACGTCCGACCTTTGTTTTGATGACCATATCGTCGACGTAGGCCTCCATGTTTCAGCCAATTTGGGAGGCAAAGACTTTGTTGACCATCCTCTGGTAGGTCGCTCCTGCATTCTTCAAGCCGAATGGCATCATATTGTAACAGTAGATACCCCCAGCAGCCTGGAAGGCCGTCTTCACTATATCATCCTTGTGCATCTTGATCTGATGGTAGCATGAATAGGCATCGAGGAAGCTCAATGTGTTGTGTCCAGCTATAGAATCTACGAGCTTGTCGATCCGGGGTAGAGGATAGCAATCCTTTGGGCAGGCTAGATTAAGGTTGGTTAAGTTGACACACATACGCCATTTGCCATTAGATTTCTTCACCATCACCACGTTTGCTAGCCAGGTGGTATGAGTGGCTTCCTTTATGATACCTGCACTTAAAAGTTTTTGTACCTCAAGTTTGATCACCTCTTCTTTGTCGCGAGCAAAGCTTCGTAGCTTTTGTGCCTTATGTTTCTTGGTTGGATTAACTTCCAATCTGTGAACCGCGACCTCCTCTTTGATTCCTTTCATATCTTCCACACGCCAAGCAAAAACATCACTGCTTTCTCCCAGTAGCTTGACAATCTCTGTTCTTTCCTCAGCTGACAACTGCTTTACGATTTGAATTTTTTGATCGGGATATGAGGGATTAGTCGCCACTGCTTCTAGCTCATCCACATCTTCTAACTCCGGACCATCTCTGAATTGTAGGGTCTCAATAATATTTCACGAACCCTCTTTCTTTCTTCGGCCCCCAAGTGGGGAGCTTCTTCAACAATAATGCCATCTAGCTCAACTGCAATCTCATCGCTGGTGGCTCCCGAGTTTTGGTCGATCTGTAGGCATAGGTCGCCTATGATGACTTGGTCGACCATAACTGCATCCGAATCAACCATAGTGTCTCTGGAGGGACGTGTCGGCTCAGTCATGACATAGTCATGTGAGTGATAGGTCACCTCATCCACGCAGGTGATTGTAGATAGTCGTGAAGTTGTGGTGACAAATTTAGAAAGCTTTAAGTATCCCTCAGGAGTGTCAACTTCTAGTTCCCTCTTCTTCCTTGTTCGAAGGACATGGTCAAGGTAAGCTCGAGCTGTACTTTGCACGCAGCCTATTCCAGCTATCGTTGGGAACTTAACTCGCTGATGTGATGGGGGATAAAGACCACCATTCCAAGTGCGACCTGGCCAGGGATACCCAAAATAGCAGCATAATCACTATTTACATAAATAACAATAAATGTTACCTTGGTCGTGACCCTGAATGGATGCTGGCCTATGTCGACGTCCAACTCGATCTGTCCTCTAGCGTCCACCCTATGGTTGGTGAAGCCTTCAAGTCGACCATCATAGGGCGACAACTGCTCCTTTGTAAGTCCCATTTCTTTGAATGTCTTGTAGAAAAGGATATCTTTGCAGGCCCACGTGTCTACCAAGAGTCTGCTCGTCGTACACCCGTCAATTAATCCTGGGATAACGAGAACTTGCTCTCTGGCCGCCATGTTTGTTGCTAGCTCGTCCGGATAGAAACTGATAACCTCATCCCTGATGTAGCTTCTAGGTGGCACGTGAGGGGCTTTATTGAGCTGGAAAATCTTGTGCTTCAGAGCAGTGTTGCTAGCTTGCTCAGTAATCACTCCCAAATTCAGTCGAGGTTGCCATGGCTCTTGCATACCTCCAGTTGCTCGCTCACCTCCGCCAGGTTGAGCTCCTTTCACATATCTGTCGAGCTTCCCACTGTTGACCCACTTCTGAATGATACATTTAAGACCCATGCAGTCCTCTGTAGTGTGGCCCGTATCCTTGTGATAATCACAGTATTTGCTGTTATCCCTTCTTAACTTATTTCCTGGGTTCATTGGGTCAGGTGGGCCTAGCTCGACCGTATTCATAATTTCAGTGCGACTTACTGTCAACGGGGTAAATGTCTCGGGCACTCTCTCAGTCGCCCTAGTTATGTTTTTCCCGTTTTTGTTGTTACCTCCATTCTTTGTTGGGTCCTTCTTATTAGTATCTGCGGCCTCGAACTTGGGACCCTTTTCTTTCTTCTTATCCTTCCTCTCTTCAGCTATGGTCACATTGTAGGCCCTTACAAACAGCTCTTGACGGGTCTTCACGCTCCTGACTTGTAGCTCGTAGTCTAAGTTTGCAGAGGTCACCCTATTCCTGAAGCAATTTATCACTTCCTTATCTGTCAGGTCCTCTTCAATTTGATCGACCATCTCTTTGAACTTGGTATAGTAGCTCATCGAGCTTTCATTCTTCCCTTGAGTCAAATTGTTCAGGTCGGTGACTGTCAACTTTCGGGCTCCAGCTGTCGAGAAGCGATCTAGGAACTTCCTTCTCATGTACTCCCATGTGGTAATACAACCCGGCGCCAAACCACGAAACCAGGTCAGTGCTGCCCCCATAAGGGTGCTGGTTAGTGCTTTGCACATCATATCATCTTCGGTGGAGACGAAACCCATGGTAGCCTCTAGATGTTGCATATGGTTCTGTGCATTGGTTGCTCCCAAATATTTGTCAAGAGTGGGCAACTTGAAACCTTTAGGAGGTCGTCGCTCGAGCAATTCTCCGGACAAGGGGCGAAGAGTAAAGTCGTTTCGTTCGCCCTTCCCAGACTGGCGACCTGCTTCCATTCCTATCCCGATGAGATTGCGACCTAACTGATCTCACAGGCGACCTGGCTGATCTGACTGGCGATCTGCGCCCATTTCTGTTGCGGTGAGACTGCGATCACTCTGTTCTAACAGGCGACCTATGCCTATTCCTTTAAGCCTCCCTTTGTCGCCTCAACTTCGACTCAGCCTCCTGCTCCCTATTATTATTGAGGTGACTACGCAGGTCGTCAGGTGGGACCGGTATGTGGGTGCGAATATGAGGTACGATCTGTCGCTCGCCATTCTGCCTGGCACTCCCACTTTGCCTAGTACTTCCGTCGGGCAGCCTGTGTTAAACTTGGGAGGGGGCTGCCCTTTCCGACCTTCTGTCATTCTGCTCGGGCTCTTCCTCCATCTCTAGTAGTTCTGCTTTCTAGCCCGCTCCACTAGCATCTCCTTCCTACTGAGGGGATTGGTTGAGGGACCCGGTCTGTCGCCTGCAGCCAATCGCCCTGCTTGTTGACGTTTTGGAGGGGGCTGTGCTCCTTGCTCGGCCATAGGTTTTTTCTCCCTCATACCATCTGGCAGGCCTCTGCCATCAGCAACGCTGTTCGAACGTGTCGACCTCCTGGGTTGACGCAGCGGAGGAGGAGGCGGTGGCATGTTGACATTGCGATTTGTACCAACGTCCGTGTTAGCACCTGCGTTTCCTTCATTATGCTCGTCCGAGGCTTCTGAAACATGACCGTTAGAAGTCACCGTGATGATGGGTTGTAAGAAATTTCGAGGTAAAAAAGCAACGATTTCCGGCAATGGAACCAAACTGATGCTGTAGGAATTGTGCTGTAATCAATCTCCGTCTAACTGCAAGACTGATCACCTGGCTTTTGACCTGAAAACAGAACCCACGACTAGCCGGAATGGTCTCCGACGAAGACCCTCGGGCGTGAGAGTAAGTACGGTGTATATGAGAGCTGATAAGTTATAAAGAACAATGTACTCAGAATAACAAATAGCAATTACCTTGAAACGGTTGACGTTGTGATGTATTTATAGGCTTTGCCAGAGTTATAATTGTAATAGGATTGTGCTAGATCCCTAGAATCGTGGATCAGATTAGCATAAGAGATCTTGTCCATAAATAACTCCTGATTTGTAGGGAGTCCGTTATGGAAAGAATTGTATTCAAGCCTGGACTCTGTAGGTCGATGTAGTATCGTAGGTCGAGGTCGTCTGTTTGGATCCTAGTCGACCTGACTGATGGATAGGGTCGAATCATACCCGAGATAGAATCTGGATCGTATGTCGGACGATAGCTAGGTCGGGATCATGTAGGTCGGACAATGAGCTAGGTTGACTGATCTTGCTGGTGGGCCTTAGGCCTGGTAATAATTGAGCCTAGCCCACTGAGAATGTGGTGGCAATAACATGTAAATGATTGAGCTTGCACGTTGGGCCTAGCCCGTCACTTTTATTTCGTTCATATTTATTTCTATCAAATTTTAAAAATTGTTAATAATTCACCAGTATAATTAGTTTTTCATAATAATATTATGACTAAAATTTGATTGAGTTAATTATAAATATTAAGGCGGGACACATTTTTCTGAAGTAAAGAAGCAAGCAACTTCCCAGCAGCAACAGCCCTACTACTCGGAGTGTGACCCCTTTATATAAATTCAAATATTCAAACGTTATAATCTAAAGCTTCCCATTTTATCATCTCTTTCACCCTCCCACCACCCTTAAACACCTTCCAAGTCCCCACCGCCGCCGCCGTCGCAAAATCAAATATCCACCACCACTAGTAAACTCTCCGCCACTGCTGCCAACGTTGAAATTAAGCACATATTATGGGAGTACTGACGGCGAGAGTTAGCTTCATTTTAATCCTCCTTTCTGTCTCCGCTGCCGTCATCGCCGGAGCTACAAAGCTCAAAAATTATGCCCAGACCTACAGTTTTTTCAATGACTCCGTCATAGAAAGTTATGGCTTCGTTTTCGAAGCTAAATCCGAAATCAGCTACGACGCACTTCAGGTGACGCCAGGCTCCTCCAACGTAAAGCTCGTAAATCCCCTCCACAAGTCCGGCAGGATTCTTATCAAACAACCCTTCAAGCTCTACGACGGGGAGTTCGGTAAAAACAGCACCGATAGAGTTGCTTCTTTCAACACTTCGTTCTTGGTGAATATTTTCCCGCAAAACAGATCCGTTGGCGATGGATTGGCATTTGTTATTGCTCCCAGCCTCGACCTCCCACTCGAAAGCTCCGGCGAATTTCTCGGCCTTACAAACGCCTCCACTGACGGGAATGCCACCAACAATCTTATCGCCGTCGAGCTTGACACAGTAAAACAGGAGTATGATCCCGATGACAATCATTTAGGGCTTAATATCAACAGCGTCAGATCCGTCGTGGCGGTGCCGCTAGCCAGGCACGGCATTCTCTTGGCGCCGGTGGATCCTCCCGACGACCCCACTCCTCGATTCCACAACATTTGGGTCAATTACGATGGAATCCAGAAGGTAATTAGGGTTTACATGGCACAACAGGCCGACGAGAACGTCTCCACCCCGCCAATGCCGGCGACTCCATTGATACAATGGGATCTAGATCTCCAGCAATTTTTAGCTCAAGAATCCTATATCGGATTCTCGGCCTCAACAGGAAACACCTACCAGTTAAACTGTGTTCGAAGATGGAACATATCCGTCGATTACTTTCCCGGTGAAGGAAGTCCTGCTCCTGCATACTTTCCCGGTGAAGGAAGTCCTGCTCCTGCACTGAAGATTGGGCTCGGAGTAGGGATTCTGGTGGCGGTGATCATACTTGCCGCCTTGGCGGCATTAGGGTATTACCTTCGAAAGAGAAGGAAAGTTATTCGATCCCAATCGAGAATCTTGAGCAGATTAAGAACTTTGCCAGGAATGCCAAGAGAATTCAAGTACAAGGAATTGAAGAAAGCTACTAATAATTTCGATGAGAAAAGAAAATTGGGACAAGGAGGATATGGGGTTGTGTACAAGGGATTGTTGCCGGACGAAGAATCTGAGTTTGCAGTCAAATGTTTTTCTCGGGAAAGTTTGAAGGGTGAGACAGATTTCTTGGCTGAGCTCACAATTATCAATCGCCTTCGCCATAAACATCTCGTCCGATTACTAGGTATGCTTGCCCTTTTCTTTATCTTGTTTATTGCTATGAGTTATGATGATTTGGGTTTGATTAAGTTTGATAATTACTATGTTCTTGAATCTTTGACAGGATTAATGGATTTGATTCTTGTGTGTTCTTAGTTAATGAAGTTGTTATGATTGCACGAGTAGCAATTGATTCATGAATGTTAGAATTGACTTGCTTGATGTTAATTGTAAGAAGTAAGAACTGGCCTAGAATTTCCACCTTCCCTATCATAACCCGACCAACCCACCGGCTCCCTTTGATCATCCTTGTGGTCCTTCCCTACAAGTCGCCTAGTCGTTTGTCCTTTGATGTGATTTTGATCTTCTCTTAGACAATGTCATTGACAGCATACCAAGAACAATCCAAGAAATTACAACTAAGCTCAGTCTTCCTTTTTATTTTTAATGTCGACAATGTCATTTTTCTTAATTTCCAATATTAAAACACAAAATACTATTCTATATTCTTGATTATCATTGACAATTTTTTTTTTTTTTTTAATTGTGATAACTATCAAATTGTCATTTTTTTTATGACTTCTGAATGCTGGAGAAAGGACAACTTCTGGAGCTTGTTGATCTTATTTCCGACTTATGTGTGTGTTCCTGGATAATCCTTATGCATGTAAATTTCTCTAATGCAATGATAATTCACAGTAAATTTGAAATCTTTAAAAGAATGCTGCAATGTTATGTCAAGATTTTTTTTAAAGATTGTCTAATAATTTCCATGGATATGCAGGATGGTGCCACAAGAACGGAAAACTCCTACTGGTATATGAATACATGCCGAAAGGCAGCCTTGATACGCACCTATTTTCCGCACAAAACACGGCCCCACTAAGCTGGACCCTCCGATACAAGATCATATCTGACGTGGCATCCGCTCTTCACTACCTCCACTATGAGTACGACCAAAAAGTAGTCCACCGTGACATAAAGGCAAGCAACATTATGCTAGACTCCAACTTCAATGCCCGCTTGGGCGACTTCGGCCTAGCGCGGGCCCTAGACAACGAGAAAACCTCGTACGCAGAGGCCGAGGGCGTTTTGGGAACTGTGGGTTATATTGCACCCGAGTATTTACTCACTTGGAAAGCTACACAACACTCTGACGTTTACGCATTTGGTGCTGTTTTAATGGAAGTTGTTTGTGGTCAAAGGCCCGGGATGAAAATAGGAGGGTTCCAATTCTTGGTTGACTGGGTTTGGTCAATGTACCGTGAAGGTCGTTTATTGGAAGCAGTTGATGAGAGGCTTATGAATGACTATGTGGCCGAGGAAGCCGAGAAGCTTTTGTTGTTAGGGTTGGCTTGTTCGCACCCTATAGCTAGTGAAAGGCCTAAAACGCATACGATTGTGCAAATTATATCTGGCGCAGTTGCTGTGCCAAGCGTGCCTCATTTTAAGCCAGCTTTTGTTTGGCCTGCGATGATGCCTATTGGGGATTTTACTGACGCCATTTCCATTGATACGGCTTCGCTTTCGACTTCACAGTTGGGATCGGATTGGAACCCACATTTTCTCAGCGGATAAAATTATTCTGGGTACACTGATCGATCCATGGCGTATGTTCTTTTCGTAAATGTGGTGTAGTTTATTTTTATTTTATTTATGTATAGTTGGGAAATCGTAAGATTTCGAGGGGGAGTATACTCCGTTCCAGCCGAGTGTATACTTATTTCTCTTTTGGTCCGTCCCAGTCGAGTGTCGAGTGTGAACTGTCCAAAATGGAAGGGAATCTTCACTATTTACCCCACTCATTCTCTCTCCTATTTTACTTTTACACTCACAACATTCTCTCTCCTAACTATTCATTCCACTCATTCTCTCTCCTATTTTACTTTTACACTCACAATATTCTCTCTCCACTTTTTCTCTCTCTTACTTTTCCTTAATCGGTATGCTCAACATTTTGATTCACACTAGGCTGAGACGGCTGAGACGGAAGGAGTATATGTATATGTATAGTTATATGTATATGTACAGATAGATGGTATAATTATGAGCTTTTCGCATTCACAAATATCAATAACTAGTAAAAGCCCGTGTCCGAGGACACTTTTTTTTTTTTAATTTTTAATTTTTTTTAAGGGCAAAATGGAAAAGGGACAACTTAGTAAGGACAAAATGGGAAATTTAATATTTGATACTATTCATTGTACTGTTCAAACAGATCTTATTTATACTATAGATATGTTTTAGTCAATGAGCTGATTTGAGGTCAGCTCTTTTAATGTTTATTTGAGCTTGAACTCTGGTCTAGTAAGTTATGTTCGAGAGCTCAATTCAATTACCCATGAAAGTATTAAGGCTCCTAATGATTCTCCTCGGTCCATGGCAAATTCAGTAAATCCCTCCAATGATCCTCCTGATCATTTTCATCAGTAAATCCCTTCTAATGATCCTCCTGATCATTCTCATTACCATTTATAAATAATAGACTCAATCTTTCCTTGTAGATAATATTATTGCCATCAAATTGTGTAATAACTAGCTAGGATCTTTATCTCTGTATGTATAATCTCTGTATGTATAAATACTACATTTGTAATGAATAAAAATCATCTTTGCCAATATCTCTTTATGGTATCAGAGCTACGTGATCAATACAAATTTTTCCATGGCATCCCAAAACTCTTCCGTCATCCCAAACTCAGTCGAGTCTAACAACCCAATCATCTTGGTAAATCTCTCACACTGCAAAACCCTCACTCCTCTCACCTATCTTTCGTGGTCCTCTCAAGTCACCTCTCTTCTCTATGGCCTAGACCTCCTTAAATACGTAGACGGCTCTTACCCACCACCTGCTGATACCATCACAGTTGATGACAAAGACACTACCAATTGCCGCCACCACCTGGAATAGGCAAGACCGCCTCATTTTGGGTGCCCTACTCGGCACCTTAGACACTGCCGCTGCCCCACTTGTTTACCAAGCCACCACCTCTCGCCAAGCTTGGAATATCCTTAAGACCATCTATGCCAATCCATCCCGTGGTCACATTCTCCAACTCAAACACCACCTTGATTCCATCACTCAATCCACCCTCTCCATCACTGACTATATGCACTCAATCAAATCATTAAGCGACAAACTAGCCATTCTTGGCAAACCCATGGACTTGGAGGATGTCGTAGCCAAAGTCCTAAAAGGACTTGACTATGAATCCTATAAACTGATCATTGATTCAGTCCGGGCAAGAGACAACCCCATCTCCTTTGAAACACTTCACGAAAAACTCATCCACCACGAACTCTCTCTCAAACAACAACAACCACCACCCTCCTTTCATGTCTCCGCCCATGTCGCCCAAACCCTAACCCAAAACACACCCTCTCGTCCATTCCCAAACCACCCTATACTCCCCACCCCCCATCAACACCCATGCTCACCCTCAACCACGAAACCATTCCCCTACCCATTCGAGGGAAAATGCCAATATTGCCGCTATGTAGGTCACGTAATTTCCCAATGTAGACAATTCAAACGTGACTACCCAAGTGTTATCTTCCCTCCCGCCCCATCCTCAAACCGTTCACCACGCTCTCCCCACACACACTCAGCGCCTCAAGCCCATACAGCCACAACCTCTACTCTTCCACCACCGGCCCCTTGGCTTGTTGACAGCGGTGCAACCAATCACCTCATTGATGGCCTTTCCAACCTAGCCCTCAACAACCCTTATGATGGCATTGACGATGTCATCATTGGAGATGGGTCATCCCTTCCTATCGCTAATATAGGTTCTATTTCTTTTCCTACTCTTCACTCATCCCTTACTTTTAGTAACGTCCTTTATGTACCCCTTATTTCTCGTAACATCCTTTCCCTTTCACAATTTTACAAAGATAACAATGCCACTATTGAATTCTCTCAATCTTCTTTTCTTATCAAGGAAATTCCCACCAGCCGCATACTACTCCAAGGAACAACTGAAGGTGGAGTCTACATTTGGCATCCATCTTCCCCTCAAGCACATCTTGGCACCACAACAACCCTTCAATCTTGGCATCATAGACTAGGACACCCCTCTCCCCCTATTGTCTCTCTTCTGAATAAACAATTTGCTTTATCAATTCCATGTAGTTCTTTTCCTTATTGTAATCCTTGCAACATCAATAAAAGTCACAAGCTTCCATTCTCTACTTCTACTCTCCAAACTCATGCTCCTCTTGAACTTGTATTTTTCGATGTTTGGACCTCACCTATTTACTCTTATGATAACTACAAATATTACGTTATCTTCGTTGACCATTTCACAAAATATACTTGGCTTTATCCCCTAAAACAAAAATCTGACACCTTCGCGACCTTTAATCGCTTCAAGAACCTTGTTGAAAAATATTTCTCCCGACCCATTATTCAATTCTTCTCTGATAACGGTGGAGAATATCTCAAGCTCACACCATCCTTACTCCAAGATGGAATATCTCATCTCACATCTCCACCTCATACGCCCGAGCACAACGGCTTTTCTGAATGCCGTCATCGTCACCTTGTTGAAACCGGGCTCACTTTACTCTCTCATGCTAATTCCCTCTAAACTTCTGTCCTCACACCCTAACCACAGCCACATACCTCATTAATCGGATGCCTACTCCCACCCTACAAAATGATTCACCATATTTTCGACTCTTTCACACACCACCCAACTACACCAAACTTTGAAGCTTCGGTTGTCTTTGCTATCCCTGGCTCAAACCTTATTCTCCTCACAAACTTGCCCCTAAATCCACTCCGTGTTTTTTTGTTGGCTATTCTTCTTCTCAAAGTGCATACCATTGTCTCGACCCAACCACAAATCGCTTATACACTTCTCGACATGTAAAATTTGTCGAAACCGAATTCCCCTATACCTCTCTTGTGTCTACTCCTGTCAACTCTCTAGACATATCTCCCACATAATGGTGCTCAGTATCCCTTCCTATCCTGCCTTCAATCTCCAGTCCTCTCTGTAAGTGCTCCAATTTGAGTTGTTAGTATTTTCGTTAGAAAATTAACGAAAGTCCTAACATTCCTAACATTTCTAACAATTCCTAACTTTTCTAACAAAGCAAGGGTAAAGTAGGCATTGCTATTTAAAGTTAAACCAAGAAAAGAATCTCACAAAAGCAAAAGAAAGGTCAAAAACCCGAAATGGAAGCTGCTGGAACAAAAACTGGTTGCTTAATTTGAAAAATATTCTTCCTGTCCAAAGCCTGGAGCAGCATTTAATGCACCAGGCACGCCGACGAATCAATCCGCGCGGACCAAAATGTATCTCCCAGTGGCCTATAAATTGAACCCTCCTCTCTCAGTCTACACAACACAATTTGCTCACAGAAGCTGTACTCTGGCGAAATACAAAGAGAAAACAGTGGGAATCCCTAGATTGCCACCATTTTCTCTTGAGTCTTTCCCAATATCACTCCAAATACTCTCAAATCACTCTTAAACATACACAAGCTCAAGCTTAAATCAACCCCAAAGAGGAGGATTAGAGAGAAAACATAGAGGACTTAAGTGTTATCTACTTGTTTTCTCTTTGACCAACTCTATCATCAAACACTCTCTAAACACATTCAAGTCTTGATACTCCTCAAGCCAAGCTCCAAACCAAGGAAGATAGGGTTAAACCATCATTGGTAAACCCTCCTTCTTTAAACCCTAAAACTCTCTTTTAATTGCTTGTTCATCTTGTTCAATTTACATCTTTACAAAATCATCCCCTTCCCAAGCAAATGAAATGCTTAAAGTCCTAATGTACCCTAAGGATGGCTTGATATAGTAGATCACCACTAAAATGTCTAGTGATCACTAATCAAAGCCTAAGGAAATGGGGACAAGCATGGATGCAAAACCCCCTTTAAAATCACATTTTTCTTCAAGAACATCTTGCTGTCCAGTAGCATTGTTCTAAGACCTCTGTCCATGGTCTAATTTTTTGGACACAGATAAACTTGGAATTTGGTGTTGACTACAAAATACTTTTTGTATCCAACATCAGTAGCATTCCATACATATTTTTATTTTATTTTTTGCGTGAGTAAAACTCCCTTTTTCAAATTATTTTTCAAAGGTCAGTTCATCAGTCTCTGGAAATCCAGATTTCACATCTGAGATTTCCAGAAGGTTTTGGTCCATCAAATCATCTCCAAATGGAAAAATCCTTTGCAAAAACCTTATTTAAAGTGTTTTGAACAACTTTCATTCTCTGACTTTCCCCAGATTTTGAATTTTTAAAACCCTTAAATCCATTTCAAAATTATGTGTCCACTGCCTTTTTCATTCTGGCAGAATTGATTTTCAACTTCAAAAGGTCTTTTGAGTACCAAAACTCAACCCTAAAATCACAACAAAAATCGTGGGACTTGTTCAATGTCTTACAAAGATTTCCCAATTTTTACTTTTCAGTTTGAAGTTATTTTGGCCAAAGAAACACACACACACACACACAAATGGTTTTTAAGCTTGGAAGACTCGTTTTACGAGGCACTTCGGGTGAACACTAACGTTCTTCCCGGAGTGTAACGTGACCTCCGAACTCAAATCTCTTGATTCCGGGCATTTTTTAAAGTTTTGGCCCTTAAAACAAAAATGGCGTGGCGACTCCGATTTTTTTCGATTGACTTTCAAAGAAACGAAAGATTCATTCTTTCGAAAAATTGGCACATCATCACAGTGGCGACTCCGCTGGGGACTAAGTTTTATCTTTTCAAAAAAAAAAAGAAAAAACTTTTGTGGGTCAAGATTCCGTCCCGGCATTTGAAATCCTTTGTTTTGTGTGTGTGTGTGTGTTGGTTTTGCACATTTCGTGTTGTTTTGGCCGCCTCGGAAAAGTCAAAATTTTGACTGTTGGACCCGTTGCCTTGAACTGTTCGAATTTTGAATCTTGAATTATGTGCTTATGTGTTCATTTGCTTTCAAAAAAAAAAAAGAATTTCAAAAAAAAAATTTCAAAGAAAAAAGAATTTCAAAAAAAAATTTTTCAAAAAAAAAAGATTTTTCAAAAAGAAAACTTTCAAAAAAAAAAATTCATGCATCATACTTTTTAAGACACATGAGAAAAATTTCTATTTTACTCAGAAAAAGAAGATAGACTGCTTGCACACTACGCGCACTTGGCCTTACACTGCACACTACGGCCCTAACCCGGGGAAATCCCTGTAGCGGCCCGTTTGGTCTTATTACGCCTCTCGGTGCAAGCACGGGACTACCCAAACATCCCATGGAGCCTCGTGTCGACCATGCACTTATCCGTGACACACTTTGTCCGAGACTCGGTTGGTTTTTAGTAAGTCCGTGTCATGCCTGTACGTGTATAGACCTTTCCTTTCAAGCCTTAGTCGGCCTACCAAGTCAATATCTTTCGGGACCCTAATCGGTCGAAGTCTGCCGGTTTTCCGTCACGGGCTTTGACCGAGATATTGGCCAGCGCCTTGACTTTGACTCGGCGGCACAAATTATACACGGACTCCCAGCATGACATTGAGTCATCAAGAATTAATGATTATTCCATGCCTAATTACGGCCTAACTGACGACGGGTCAAGATCAATTCTGGACATTTATCAGTCCGAACCATGCCGACTTTTCGTCGAGCTCTCGAACAGGATCTTGACCTTTGACGTCAGCTTTGTCCGTAATTTACATCGAATGCTCGTTAAGACTCGATTACCCGCCAGACTTTAGGATCGTTCTTTTCGGTCGGTGGGACCTGCTTGCCCTACGGAACCCTTGTTCGAGGTTACAGGTTGAGGGTCCGTAGTGATAGGGCCCACTGATCCAGGATTCAGGGTAGTTTGCGAAAAAGAAGAGCAATCTTTTCCAACCGCTTAGGCTTAATAAAGCACGTTTTAAGTAAACAAGAACAAATAATTGCATGTTGCATGAGCCCTAAGCCCAAACACCTACCCTCCTTCATTCCCAAATTTCTGAACCCTCGTGTCTTTCCCCCGCAGCTCCTCACAAAGCTTGGTTTCGGGCGCCGGGTCACCGTTTGATCAGTTGGGAAGAGTCAAGCGCATCGTCAGCTTCACCATTTATTCCTACTCCGGATTTCAGAATGTTTGCATCAGCTGGTAACGATGGGGACAACACCACTCCACCTCCCGGGACTCCTCAAACAGAACAGCAATGGAATCATTTAGCCGAATAGATGAGATTGCGACAGGAAGTACAACTGAATAGCCTTATGGAGGCTATTAAGAGCCATAGTTTGGCCGCCAGCCTCAATCCTGATGGCACCTTCACTGTGGAAGAGGAAGAAGACCCCAATCCCACTCTCGGTCGCCCCGACTACTCCAGGATGCCACCACCAACCTCCTACGGTACTACTACCAGAGCCCATGCTCCTCAATCTCTGGGTCAGCCAGCTCCCCAACTACAGACCACTGGATCCATGCAGCCTGACGGGACGAGCCAGTTCGCAGCCCCTCTGTGGGGACAAAATCAGTACGGAATGTCTTCTCGTGGGTGGGGGTACCTCGGAATGCCACAGCAAATGGGGATCCCGCCTCAGTTTGGGACCAATCAATCCGGACCTTCACAGCAACAGTTTGGAATGCCACCGCAGTTTGGTTCGGGGCTACAGTCAGGACGCCCTCCTCAGAATGACGCTAGCTCAGCTGCTCCTCACACAGCTTTCACAAACCCATTCCTCACTCAGGGTCCAATGGGCCAACAGGCCCCTGTCCCAATCTCATCGGAATCACCGGGACCACAGTATCCTCCTGGTTATACACCCTCGCCTCAGCCAGGCATGCAGTTCAACAACCAGGGACAGCAACTCGCATTTAAGCCTCACTCTGGAAACCCGAGATATCCGGCTACCTCAGGTCTGCCTCCACCTTCTCTGCCAATGGTAAGCCAACAGCAAGCCACTGGGTTTTACCCCTTGGCCCAAGCTCCTACCTACACTCCCCAGGGTAATTTGGGCCAAGGACAGGTTTTCACCTATGCCCCGGAATATGGTATCCCTTTCACCAGTGTGCCGCCAGTGGTAACTCCTCTCTCCCGGCTCGATCATTTGGTTTGAGCGCTATGGCTCCACCACGGGACCCTCACCTGGCACAGTTCATGGAACAACACAAGGAGATGAAAGCACAAATTGCTGAATTGATTGCTAAGAAAATGCCTTAGGCTGCGGACCGGACTCCATTGTGTCCTGCCCACAAGTTTGTGATGCCTAATCTAGACTGTTTGATGGGGCTGCATGCCCGAAAACTCACTGGATACATACACTTTGGCAATGAAAGCTAAGGGATGCACAAACCAGCAGTTGGCCGACTACTTCAGTCTCTCTTTGAAGTCAGGGGCTTTGAAATGGTTCTTTCGATTGAAGCCTGAAGCTAGGGCTACTTGGGAACAGATTATCGGTACTTTCACAGATAAGTATAAAGCCAACTTGGAATGAGAGACAAACAGAGTTGACCTGCAGACAACAATGCAGCGCCCTGATGAGAATATTGGGGATTTTTATAAAAGGTGGAACTTAAAGCTCAGTGAAATGGCCATTCCTCCCTCTGACGAGGAGCAGTTAGACATCTTCCAGTCATGCTTGAAGCCGCATTTAAGGACCTCACTTAGCAATTTCCCCTATCCGGATCTGCGGGCAATGGTCAATTCCGGGGCTAAATTTGAGAGGGCTCACAATCAACAGCAATTTGTTGCACCTACTTACAGATACCGGGCTTCTTCCACCTCCAACACAGCTCCTGCCCAGCCCTATGCGGGACAGGACTGTAACAATGCCACTTCCTTTGTTCCCAAGAAACCTGATGCATCCAAATCCCGGCTCCAAGGCTCGGGAAACCTTGGGATGCCTTTAAGTGATATCTTCAGAGGTTTGGTAAAAGAAGGTTTGCTCCGGCCTTTAGATAATTATCAGCCAAGAAACCCCAACGCTCCTTTGGATACCTCCAAGCATTGTGCCTTTCATCAGTACCATGGGCACCTGACAGATGATTGCGTCCCCCTGAAAAAG
This sequence comes from Adenophora triphylla var. japonica, assembly GCA_022495995.1. Classification (NCBI taxonomy): domain Eukaryota; kingdom Viridiplantae; phylum Streptophyta; class Magnoliopsida; order Asterales; family Campanulaceae; genus Adenophora; species Adenophora triphylla. Next base: position 83,981 of record JAFEMH010004815.1, on the reverse strand, counting down.
ACAATCCAAGGGTTGATTGAGCAAGGAAGGTTAGAGGTGCCTGAAGGGCCTAATACTGTCAATAACCCGTTCCCTAGAAATAACAACATGGGTGTCAACATGGTCGAGTTTGGTGATTCAAGCCTTGTGGTCATAATGGAATTTGACTCGCCCCTTTGTGAGGTCGGTGAACCAGCCATCGCAGGCGATGAAAATGGTTGGATTAAGCAAAAGATTGCCAAAGAAATCCTGATGGAAAGATCCGCAATAGCTCTCATCTCCGGCGTCGAAGAGTAGATGCATGGTCCAACAGCAAAGAGCGGCTAGACTAGGGGCTACCTATCTCTAAAATAGTCTTTTAGTCAACCTTCGTAGGTTCTAGTACTTCTCTTTCACCTAAGTCCTTCCTGGACATTTGTCATTGTAGTCCATTTTGGACATAGTAGTTGGATGTCTAACTTTTATATAAGTCTTTTTTCTTTTCTTGCTAGACTCGAGACATCACTTGCGCATCCACGTTACACTTAATTGAAATGGTTTTATCCTAGATGATCACTTGTGCTGCTCAACCACTAATTCTTTGAAATGATTAATATTCAAATTAATTGGAGTGGGAAAATCAATTGATATCCTTCTCAAATTGGGGCTTACCAACCCCCCATCTTGCATCTCATATGCTCACATCATCCTCGTCATTTCGTTGCTCGATGAATTTGCACGGATCTTTTCTCATTTAAAGCTTAAGCAAGCAATGAAGACTTAATCTCGTTTAGGTCATCCGGTAGGGATTGCGGTTGAAGTCTTTCACCCATAGGAGAGCCATTACCTCACCCTCACCAAACAATACACTTTCATTTCAAGATCGGCGTGTTTTGAAACCCCGTTTAGCCATCATTTTTGCTCTTTACTGAGAGAAGTCCAAGCAAGGCCAAGAAGTTAACTTCGAGAGTCGGTGATGCGCAAAATATCTCAAGCCATGAAGAAAGGACAAAGATAATCCTCGACTCCTCAGGAGGCTTTCCAAGTCAAAAAAAAAAAGGGGGGGGGGACTGTCGATCCTCACAATTCAGTAAAAAGTCCCCGACTCCTCAAGAAGCTCTCCAATGATCAAATAGGAGCCCGAATTCTCGAAAGATTCGCAAAAGTTCCTGATAGCTTGGACTTCCTCTCACCATTACCTTAAATCAATCCTAAGCCATCCTCTCGCTTTTAGAGGATATTCCCATTACCATTACCCTCGCCTTTGGCCAAAGTCAAAATTTGACCTCTCATTCTTAGAGGCAATCAATCTTTCCCGCCATAGATTTCCTAAACACATCCCTGCAAGACAACCTCTTTAGAGGTTCAGTCAGCAAAAGGCCCAGCCGACCTCTCACTTTAAGAGGTCATGACTTCCAAATTACCCGATTGCCGATCGAAGCCCGGAAAACCAGCTAGAGTCCCTACCGGATAGTAATTTCATTCCAATATCTTCGAGGTTTAAATCAGATTAATGCTTCATTGCTCGCTTAAATTGGAGCCAAATCCATCTCGGCTCAAATGATCCTCAATCAAAGATTGTGCAAATTCAATCCTTCCCTTCGACACTTCATGTGAGCATATTTCATTTCTCCTCCGCAAACACTTGCCGTGGATGTCCCACTGGGGCTCCGCATCCGTGTCTTTCATCGGCACTCCAGGGAGACATGTTCTACAACTTTCCAATTCCCAGAAAATCCTCAAAGGTCCTCGAAATCTCGAATGTTCACATTCATTCTCTCTTCAATCGGGTTAAACCCGAACTACGGCGACCTGAGCTCTTCATAATGGAGGGAACGTAGGCAACCATAATTGGTCCGGTCGAAATCACAAACAAATCTCGAAAAATCCGGTCTCATCAAGGGCCGTCCCCATACACAAGTCCTCTTTCCATCCTTCCGAGTTTGATTCTCGATATCAATTGGTTTTCTCCTCGTGATTAATCAAAATATTTGTTCATATCAGATTTAGGGGTTGAATAACCCGAACATTAACAAAGGGTTTTAAGCAGCTTTGTGATCATCACGAATAAGACAAGTTTTCAAGTGTCTCGGCAAGTCTTCTCTTTCTACATTATAGGAAGATAGAGCCAAACACTGTTTTTCTGTCAGCAGGGGCTTCCATACACGTTCCCACACCTTGTTATACTCTCTCAAAAGAGTCAAACCCAAAAGCGAGAGTGTCATACACAAATTCGGGAGACATTCCCACCTTTCAAAAGATATGCCCCTGCACGTAAACATTTCTGAGTCTTGTCCAGTGACTGGTTGACTAAGGTCTGAAAAGATGGGTGCCTCCTCTGTAAGACTACTCTGAATTTCTTCACGGCTGGGGCTTTGCTAAGCGGTTCTCCCGGGTTCTCTGTATCGGCTCTTCAATTTTGGGGCTTATATAGTCATCTTTGGGTCCACATTGGGTTCTTCACTATAAGATAGATTCGATCTTCATCAGATTATTTTCAGGATCGCTTTGCATTACCAATCAGATTGGGACTCTGCTAATTATGTCGGAATCACAACAAGGTTATAAGATTGGGGCTTCGCCAAGTAACTTCTTCAAAATCTGGACTTTGCCTACTCAGTTCCTCAAACCGAGGCTTTGCCAAAGAAGGGATCTTCCCTCGCTTTAATAGGACCCGGGGGCTTTGTCAAGCTGGTCCTTTGGACCTGAATTTTATCAAGTCACAAGAAAGGTCTAGTCAAGTCAACAACTAGATTTTCAGCTTCAGAACTTGGTACATAGCAGCTTCCCGTAGCATCGGAATTTAAGATCTGGATTTCTCCCGGCATTAGCAATTTCATCAAATCATTCTCCGAACAAGGTTTCGGCCAAGTCACAGCTCACCCAAATGCAAGAAGTCTCACTCATATCGACGTACTCTAGAGCCTGTCGGCGTCAGCTTCAAATGACCAAGATTGAGAGGGAAAATTTCAACCAAGACCCGGGATCCGAATCCAATTTGAGGTCCATGTGATACTGTCTGTTCCAAACAATTTCCAGACACATACATCCCAATACATCCCCTCTCATCACCATGCATTCCCACAAAAATCTACCCAGGGCTCATGTAGCATGCGCAAAACTTGAATCAATAGGAACAATCCTAAGTGATCGAACATCATAAATCATAATTTCCCTGCCAAAAGCTTAGGCTAAGTGCATCTCCAAAAACAAGTAAATGCATCATCTCGCAAACATATGCAGTGATATTCTCATAATCATTTTGATTCTATGCATGCACCTGTCATCATGAATGTCATATATGCATTTTCCTCCCTACTAACAAATGCAGTCACCAACAAAGACCGCCCCGCGAACGGCAATCCAACAACTATTCATCACCATCAGTTGTAGCATCAGTTCCTCCGGCAGCTACAGGTAAGCACAGCACAGGTATGAAAGTATATCTCATTTAAACTGCAATCTCTCGGGCGACTCCCTTAAATAGTCAATCCTCGGGTGACTTCCCTAAAATAGTCAATCTCTCGGGCGACTTCCCTAAAACAGTCAAATCCTTGGGTGACTCCCAAAAACAGTCAAATCCTCGGGCGACTTCCCTAAAATAGTCAATCCTCGGGCGACTTCCCTAAAATAGTCAAACCTCGGGTGACTTCCCTAAAATAGTCAAACCTCGGGTGACTCCCAAATGCAGTCAAACCTGGGGTGACTCCCCTAAGAACATTCAATCTTGGGTACAAAGCCCGTGGCCCCTCGTTATCGCCACCTCTTTGATGAACTACGTCCAGGTAGCCTACCACAGGTCCAGCCACTTGACCAACACGGTCACCCTTTTTCCCCGGAAGTTATCATAAGCTCGATTCTTCCCCAGCAAAAACGCCTTCAAATAGTCTCCATTCAGGTTCATACTCCTGAACCAAACCTCAACTTAGGTTCATACTCCTGAACTAAGTTCTCATTTAAGTTCATACTCCTGAACTAATTCCTCATTTAGGTTCATACTCCTGAACCGAACCTCAACTTAGGTTCATACTCCTGAACTAAGTCCTCATTTAAGTTCATACTCCTGAACTAAGTCCTCATTTAAGTTCATACTCCTGAACTAATTCCTCATTCAGGTTCATACTCCTGAACCAAACCTCAACTTAGGTTCATACTCCTGAACTAAGTCCTCATTTAAGTTCATACTCCTGAACTAATTCCTCATTCAGGTTCATACTCCTGAACCAAACCTCAACTTAGGTTCATACTCCTGAACTAAGTCCTCATTTAAGTTCATACTCCTGAACTAATTCCTCATTCAGGTTCATACTCCTGAACCAAACCTCAACTTAGGTTCATACTCCTGAACTAAGTCCTCATTTAAGTTCATACTCCTGAACTAATTCTTCGGGTTCATACTCCTGAACCAAACCTCAACTTAGGTTCATACTCCTGAACTAAGTCCTCATTTAAGTTCATACTCCTGAACCGAACCTCAACTTAGGTTCATACTCCTGAACTAATTCCTCATTCAGGTTCATACTCCTGAACCAAACCTCAACTTAGGTTCATACTCCTGAACTAAGTCCTCATTTAAGTTCATACTCCTGAACTAATTCCTCATTCAGGTTCATACTCCTGAACCAAACCTCAACTTAGGTTCATACTCCTTAACTAAGTCCTCTTTTAAGTTCATACTCCTGAAATAATTCCTCATTCAGATTCATACTCCTGAACCAAACCTCAACTTAGGTTCATACTCCTGAACTAAGTCCTCATTTAAGTTCATACTCCTGAACTAATTCCTCATTCGGGTTCATACTCCTGAACCAAACCTCAACTTAGGTTCATACTCCTGAACTAAGTCCTCATTTAAGTTCATACTCCTTAACTAATTCCCCCATTCAGGTTCATACTCCTGAACTAAACCTCAACTTAGGTTCATCTCCAACGGAAGATAACGGAATCCCGTTTAACGGAATCCCGTTTCTTTCCTCATTATCATCAACGGAAGTAAAACGTAAGTCCGATTTCTCCGAGAAAGCTAACGGAATCCCGTTTCTTTCATCAATTTCATCAACGGCAGTAAAACGTAAGTCCGATTTCTCCGAGAAAGATAACGGAATCCCGTTTCTTTCATCAATTTCATCCACGGCAGTAAAATGTAAGTCCGATTTCTCAGAGAAAGCTAACGGAATCCCGTTTCTTTCATCAATTTCATCAACGGCAGTAAAACGTAAGTCCGATTTCCCAGAAAAAGATAGCGGAATCCCGTTTCTTTCATCATTATCATCCACGGCAGTAAAACGTAAGTCCGATTTCTCCGACGAAGGCTAACAAAATCCCCAGCGAAGTTAACGGAATATCATCAACGACCGTAAAACGTAAGCCCGATTTTTCCCCAACGAAAGCCAACGAAATTCCGAGCAGCCTTCGAACTACGTAAGGGCTTGATTCCCCCTAGGGATACGTAGGTAGCCTATCATTAGGTCCAGCCACTCGACCAATACGGTCATCCTTTCCTCGACAGCAGACGTAATATCGATCCTTTCAAGTGAAGTCCACCAAAGGACCATCTATCCCAAACCATCAAGGTTCGAGGCACCTAAAACGCCATCATCAAGGTCCGAGGCACCTAAAACGCCATCATCAAGGTCCGAGGCACCTAAAACGCCATCATCATCAAGGTTCGAGGCACCTAAAACGCCATCATCAAGGTTCGAGGCACCTAAAACGCCATCATCTCCAGGTTGACGCCTCAAAATAGTCACTCCAGGATCGACGTCTGAAGATAGTCGAAAGACCCGAACTACGACTGGCTTGATTCCCATTCGGGATACGTAGGTAGCCTATCATTAGGTTCAGCCATCAGACCGAAAATGGTCATTCCTATCCCCAGCAGAGCGGATACCCATCAGACCGAAAATGGTCATTCCTATCCCCAGCAGAGCGAATAGCCATCAGACCGAAAATGGTCATTCCTATCCCCAGCAGAGCGGATAGCCATCAGACCGAAAATGGTCATTCATATCCCCAGCAGAGCGGATATACAACTCCACCCATCAGACCGAAGATGGTCATTTCTTATTCCCAGCAGAGTTTCTTTCCAGCAACCGACTGCAGAACTCGCTCGCCAGGTTGACATCCTAAAATAGTCACTCCAGGGTCAAAGACCCGAACTACGGCCGGCTTGATTCCCATTCGGGATACGTAGGTAGCCTATCGCTAGGTTCAGCCATCCGATCACTTGATCATCCTGTCAAATATGGAGCCTTACTCTTATCGACGACCCCGCTTCCTTCGAAAGCGCCGTCGCCGAGGGGCTACTGTAAGTGCTCCAATTTGAGTTGTTAGTATTTTCGTTAGAAAATTAAAGAAAGTCCTAACATTCCTAACATTTCTATCAATTCCTAACTTTTCTAACAAAGCAAGGGTAAAGTAGGCATTGCTATTTAAATTTAAACCAAGAAAAGAATCTCACAAAAGCAAAAGAAAGGTCAAAAACCCGAAATGGAAGGCTGGCGGAACAAAAGCGGTTTGCTTAATTTGAAAAATATTCTTCCTGTCAAAAGCCTGGAGCAGCATTTAATGCACCAGGCACGCTGACGAATCAATCCGCGCGGACCAAAATGTATCTCCCAGTGGCCTATAAATTGAACCCTCCTCTCTCAGTCTACACAACACAATTTGCTCACAGAAGCTGTACTCTGGCGAAATACAAAGAGAAAACAGTGGGAATCCCTAGATTGCCACCATTTTCTCTTGAGTCTTTCCCAATCTCACTCCAAATACTCTCAAATCACTCTTAAACATACACAAGCTCAAGCTTAAATCAACCCCAAAGAGGAGGATTAGAGAGAAAACATAGAGGACTTAAGTGTTATCTACTTGTTTTCTCTTTGACCAACTCTATCATCAAACACTCTCTAAACACATTCAAGTCTTGATACTCCTCAAGCCAAGCTCCAAACCAAGGAAGATAGGGTTAAACCATCATTGGTAAACCCTCCTTCTTTAAACCCTAAAACTCTCTTTTAATTGCTTGTTTATCTTGTTCAATTTACATCTTTACAAAATCATCCCCTTCCCAAGCAAATGAAATGCTTAAAGTCCTAATGTACCCTAAGGATGGCTTGATATAGTAGATCACCACCAAAATGTCTAGTGATCACTAATCAAAGCCTAAGGAAATGGGGACAAGCATGGATGCAAAACCCCCTTTAAAATCACATTTTTCTTCAAGAACATCTTGCTGTCCAGTAGCATTGCTCTAAGACCTCTGTCCATGGTCTAATTTTTTGGACACAGAAGAACTTGGAATTGGGTGTTGACTACAAAATACATTTTGTAGCCAACATCCGTAGAATTCCAGTCATATTTTTACTTTATTTTTTACGTGAGTAAAACTCCCTTTTTCAAATTATTTTTCAAAGGTCAGTTCATCAGTCTCTGGAAATCCAGATTTCACATCTGAGATTTCCAGAAGGTTTTGGTCCATCAAATCATCTCCAAATAGAAAAATCCTTTGCAGAAACCTTATTTAAAGTGTTTTTAACAACTTTCATTCTCTAACTTTCCCCAGATTTTGAAGTTTTAAAACCCTTAAATCCATTTCAAAATTAAGTGTCCACTTACTTTTTCATTCTGGCAGAATTGATTTTCAACTTCAAAAGGTCTTTTGAGTACCAAAAATCAACCCTAAAATCACAACAAAAATCGTGGGACTTTTTCAATGTCTTACAAAGAGTTCCCAATTTTTACTTTTCAGTTTGAAGTTATTTTGGCCAAAGAAACACACACGCACACACACACACACAAATGGTTTTTAAGCTTGGAAGACTCGTTTTACGAGGCACTTCGGGTTAATACTAACGTTCTTCCCGGAGTGTAACGTGACCTCCGAACTCAAATCTCTTGATTCCGGGCATTTTTTAAAGTTTTGGCCCTTAAAACAAAAATGGCGTGGCGACTCCGATTTTTTTCGATTGACTTTCAAAGAAACGAAAGATTCATTCTTTCGAAAAATTGGCACATCATCACACTCTCCCTCCAATCCAACCTGATATTCCCAACCCAACTCCTACTTCACCTACGGCCCAAGCCACTGCCCCTATACTCACACAGAACCCCCCCTATACTCACACCAGCCCCTGACACTACCCAACTACAAACGACAACAACTGATACCTTACCGCCATCTAATACCTCAAGTTCCGCTGCCCCACCCTCTCCTCAGCCCACACGCACCATCACTACTCATCTCTCCAACAACATTCAAAAACCTAACCCTAAATATGCCCAACTTGTTGCTCTCCTATCTCCCACTTCTCTTCCCACCTCCACCAAACAGGCTCTCTCTTCCCCTCATTGGTATGCTGCCATGGTTAATGAGTACAATGCTCTCATGCGAAATAATACATGGACCCTCGCTCCTTCACATGAAGCTCCTAACATAGTTGGGTGCAAATGGGTATTTCAAATAAAGTACAATCCTGATAATTCCATACACAAATACAAAGCTTGCCTTGTCGCCAAAGGGTTTCATCAACGCCCTGGCATTGACTACTCTGATACGTTCAGTCCTGTCGTAAAACCTGCCACAATCCGTCTCATTCTCTCTCTAGCTATTAGTCAAGGTTGGTCTCTTTGCCAACTTGACATCAATAACGCCTTTCTTCAAGGCAATCTCTCTGAAACTGTCTTCATGACTCAACCTCCTGGTTTTCAAAGCACAAGCCAACCCTCTCACGTATGCCGTCTCTCAAAAGCAATCTATGGCCTCAAACAAGCACCCTGTGCTTGGTACACTGAACTCAAAAAATATCTTCTCTCATTTGGGTTTCTTTCCTCTCTTGCTGATCCATCTCTCTTCACTTACACTAAAAATTCTAATCATCTCATTCTCCTCGTCTACGTTGATGACATTGTTGTCACTGGACCTTCTGACACACTCCTTACCCATTCATAACCAGTCTTGCCTCTCGGTTCTCCTTAAAGGACCTTGGTCCTCTCTCTTATTTTTTGGGTATCGAGGTCACACCTAATGCCAATGGCATTCTTCTCTCCCAATCCAAATACATCAGAGACATACTTACTAAACACAACATGATTGAGTCCAAACCCTCTCCCACCCTGATGGCTACTTATCCCACTCTTTCTGCTATCGCTCGCACACCTATATGCAACCCATCTGAGTTTCGTGCAATCATTGGAAGTCTCCAATACCTATCCCTCACCCGGCCGGATATAGCTTTTCCAGTTAATAAACTAGCCCAATTTCTTCAACATCCACAGGAAACCTGAAATTTTCTATGGCTAAGCAAAGTAAGACGAAACTCACAAAATGAGACGAAACTCACAAGTGTTGTCCTTAGTGTTGGCAACACTAACAACACACTCCAATTCGAAAACATTAAATAAATTGAAATAAATCTAAATTGCAGCGAAAGTAAATAACAATACACAAGAAATATATTTTTATCAAGTTATATAAATATATAACTTGATGGGTGCCAGAAGGGCAAGACCTTTCTATATATATTATGAATTCAATACAAGGTCAAAGAAGTTCCCTTAATGATAAATAATCATTAACTCAAGGAACAATAAATAAAGAACTCTCCCTGAATACTAACACTCAAAACCTCACGAAAATACAAAAATATATGTGAAACTCTCGAGTGTTGGATCAAGTGTTGCCAACACTGAATGGTGACACTTGAAGAGAAGAATTCTTTCTTGTGCAATTTGTGTCTTCTGAATTGGATGATCTCAAATGTAGATCGACTACACTATTTATAGGCCTCCAAAACTTGGAGCCTACTCAAAATGATCAGCTAACAGCCTTGAAGTTGTTTCCTCCTTTTTAGCTCTTCTCGCCTCATTTTGTAGAAGACTTGGTCTTCATGGCTTCTCTTGCTTGTACATCTCTGCTATAGATACCTTGTACTCTATCCTAAACTCCCCCTGAATAGCTTAATAATAGCACTTTTACTTAATCACTAATTAATCATATAAACAACATGTTTATATGTAATTTTCTCATCTCCTTCGTGAATCACGCCTGGGCACTTTCTGTTGACCTATTCAAGCTCACAAACAGCAGACTAACAACTGATATTTAAACATTAATTTACACATTATTATTTGTGAAAAATACAGTAACTATTCTGGTGTTGCCAAATCCAAATGGCAACATCTGTGGCAACACCAGTGGCAACACTGGTTTGGCAACATAGGGAATGACACTCATGGCAACACATGATCTAACATTTACAATCTCCCCCTTAGTTACCGATTTCTTCACAAAATACCAACGTGATGTTCTTTACAAAACAGTTAGTCATACTTAACAAAAAAATCAAAAAATGCCACATCCTCATTAGTGACAACATAAACCTTCAGGCAATGTTAAAATATTTTCCAACCAAGGTATCACACTCACACGAGTGGCAATATCAACCTTCAGGCAAACATAGTCACATAATTTCGAATATATCTCCCCCTTAATCACGAAATTAATAACTAACCAAAATAATTATTAATATCTCCAAACAACCATCCAAATGTTTAGCAAACCAACCAACTAAGTTTAAAAAAAATTCCAGCCGAAACCAAGAAAAAAAAAACAGAATTAAAATTGTTTAAACATCACAAACCAAAATAAAACAAATAAAATTGTTTTTGTAACCAACCACCAAATCAAACAACCATTCAACCTTCTGCATTACCAGCTCCTTCTTCACCTCCCTCAGCTTCATTCGTGCCACTAGGTCCAGCTCCATCATGATCATGCCTTGGCCTTGATTGATCTCCCCCTATTTTGGAAGAAATCAATTCCACCATGTTCATCATGTATGTCCGCATATCCAACCACCCCTGCATAACTGAGTCGATGTGCTTCACCTGCCTATTGAAAAAATTCAGTACCATAGCAACATCTATCATAACAGGTGCAGTGTTGCCTAGAGTGTTGCCAATCTCAGGGGCAACACTTGGGGCGACACTGGTAGCAGGGACAGCCGTTGGAGGAGCTGTTGTAACCAAAACCCAGGGAAAATCTCTGGGTCTATCTCCTTCAGTAAAGTGTCTACTAATCTTATAGAACAAAGGCTTTTCAGAGATGTTGTCCACATTCCATAGTTCAAGTTTTTGGAATAGAAGGACATTATATACAAGGGAAGGGAAAATGAAAGAGGAGGTTTTCTTCTTTCTGGCCCATGCAGCTAGGTGAGCAAAAACAAATCTCCCAAAATTAATTCTCTATTTCTTACCCAATTTGAATAACAACATTGCTTGCTCAAAAGTAACCGTGTTCTCATTTGCAATTGGTAACCAATTAGAGTTGCAAATTTTATGAAGAACACTAAACAGAGATGAAAGATGGGTAGCTTTGAAATGATCACTCCACACATAAATTCTCCCACCAGTCAGAAAGCTAGCTAGAGTATTAGGCTCGACATCCAAACATTCATCATCAATACTAGGGAGGCCGAAGGTTTTATTGATGACCGAGGGATTAAAATCATAAATTTTACCTCTCACAAATATTTTTCCATAATGAGGGGTACTTTTGTCATCAATATCCTCCCTAAGATGAGCAAAAAAGTTTCTAACTACGCTTTCGACATAACCTAAAACCTTAGTAACTGTAGGCAGAAAATTTCTATCCTCAAGAAATTGGTATACTCCTAGACTCTTAAACTGATTCACATTAATGTTCCTTTCATTCAGAATTCTTTTATCTGAGTCTTCAACCCACTTATCAAAATTTGATTCACAATAAAATTCATCCGAGAGAAATGGACGTTTATAGTAACCAAATGATTCATAATCTGATTTGGACTCTTGAGAGTGAGTAGGGGTAGTTACCTCAGGCCATGAGATGGGAGAATAAGATGGAGAGCTTGATTGTGGCTTGGACTTGGCTGCTGGTGTTGTCTCAGGTGTTGCCATTGGATTGGCAACACTTGGGGCAACACTCGTCTAAACTTTCTGTCTCTTGGCAATTCTGAACTGTGCTAGAGCTAGGGTTTCTTCATCCTCAAGCCATGCTTCCTCATCATCATCTGAAGTAGACGAGGGCTCCTTTGTTTCTTTGAAAATTGGGTCTGAACCTTCTTCGGACGAAACATTGAGAGAGGAGCCTGAGCTATCTTCCACTTCGACAGGATCATCAGCTGTGTTTGATGGGATTTTAGACCTAAACAAGGTCTTAATCCTCTCGGATTGGCGACGGACTCCACCCCTAAATGACGAAGTAGCATCAACCACTTTTCTTTTCTTGGTTTTCTTTTGGGGTGCAAAAGTGAGCTCTATGGAAGGGGTAGCTTCAGGAAGACTTACAGGAGTTGGAATTTGAAGAGGGTTGTAGACAATAATGTCTAAACTTGGAGAGGTGGACGGTATTGCTGAGAATGTCGCCGGTGATGTCTCCATTGGAATGGCGACATTTGAGGCAACACTCGAGGGAGCTAGAGGAGAAATTTCCATGGGGGGCGAAATTTGGGGTGATTTTGATGGGCTCGCCATGGAAGATCGAGGGAAGAAGATGAAGAACAGGGGAGAAGGGTTTAACGGCTAGAGAGAGAGACGCTTAGAGAGAGATACGGTGAGAGAGAGGGCTTTAGAGAGAGGAGTAATTAAAAGGGAAATAGGGAGATAATTAAGTTGATTTGACATATTCAAATCTACTTAAACCCCTTATCTCAACAACCTTCAACATTATTATCCGCCATTTAAAAATGTAATTTTTTTTAAATATATAATATACAACAAATACACAGTGTTGCTGTCAGTGTTGGTAACACAGACGGCAACACTTGAAATAGTAGATTTATAGAAAACACAAACCAAGATATTTTTTCAAACTTGAAAATCTCTCATGGTCCAGGGCTTTGGTCAAAATATCAGCAAGTTGATGTTTAGTATCAATATGCTCTATTTGGATCAAGTCCTTTTCTACTAAATCTCTCAAAAAGTGATCGCGCATATCTATATGTTTAGTGCGTGAGTGCTGTACAGGATGTTTGGAAATGTTTATGGCACTCAAATTGTCACAATACATGGTCAAGATATTACTATCAAGACCATAGTCGTCAAGCATATGCTTCAACCATATCAGCTGTGAACAACAACTCCCGGCTGCTACATACTCAGATTCAGCAGTCGAGAGAGACACAGTTTTGCTTGCGACTGTACCATGACACAAGATTATTACCCAAGAAAAAATAACCCCCACTAGTGCTCTTTCTATCATCTATATCCCCTGCCCAATCAGAGTCACTAAAACCAACCAAGTTGGTATTAGTATCTTTGGTGAACCAGATTCCTAATTCACTAGTCCCGAACACATACTTAATTATTTTCTTGACAGCATTTAGGTGAGAAATTTAGGAGCAGACTGATATCTAGCACACACACCTACACTGAATATAATATCAGGACGACTGGCAGTAAGATAAACAAGACTACCTATCATGGATCTATACAGAGTTGGGTCAACATCCTCCCCTGCCTGATCTTTGGTTACCTTAAGAGATAATCTCATAGGTATTTTTGAGCTCTTTGCACTTTCCAATCCAAACCTTTTCACCAGACTCTTAGCATACTTGCTCTGAGAGATAAAGATTCCATCATCTGACTGTTTTACCTGCAATCCTAGAAAATAATTAAGTTCACCTATCATGCTCATCTCGAAAGTTGATGTCATAGCTTCCACAAAATTTTGTAAATAATTTTTAGACGTGGATCCATAAACTATGTCATCAACATAGATCTGAGCAATGACAAGCTCTTTATTTTCCCTAAGAATAAATAATGTCCTATCGGCTTCACCTCTAATAAATCCATATTCAAGAAGGACACTTGTTAGACGCCCATACCATGCACGAGGAGCTTGTTTTAAGCCATATAAGGCTTTATCAAGTCTGTATACATGATCTGGGTGGAATGGATCTTCAAACCCTTTAGGTTGCTCAACATAGATTTCTTTATCTAAGTACCCATTCAAGAAAGCCGCTTTAACATCCATTTGGTGCAATGCGATTTTAAGGTAGCAGACTATGGCAAGAAGAAGTCTTATTGACTCAATTCTAGTCACAGGTACAAAGGTCCCGTCAAAGTCGATTTCTTCCACTTGTGTATAGCCTTGACCCACAAGACGAGCTTTATTACGAATAATATTACCCAATTCATCAGATTTGTTTTTGTAAATCCATTTAGTTCCAATTATAATTGTATGTAAAGGACGTGGAACTAAACACCAAACCTCGTTATGGGTAAATTGTTCAAGCTCTTTTTGCATAGCTTGTATCGAGAAATTATCATTTAAAGCCTCAATCACATTCTTAGGTTCAAGAGCAGAAACGAAACAGGAGTGTTTTACCTTAGAGTATGTGGAGGACATACACACATACCTTACCATATTTCTATAATCAACTGACTTCTTATTTCTTGTTCGAACCCCTTCATTAACATCACCAATTACTTGAGTAATGGGATGGTAATTTTTAATTCTTGCTGAGGGATCTCTCCTGCCTTGATGGTACACCAATCCATCTTCTTCTTCTGAGCCACTACTTTCAGCATTTCCAGCCACTGTTTCGTTCTCCAGTGTTGCCTCATGTGTTGCCGTTTCAGGGGCAACACTTGAATCTGTGGCTGTACTGGTCGAACCAGTTTCTGTTCCAGCCCTTTGTTCAACTTCTTCCAGCAAAGTCAGAGGTATATCTTTGGCTGGTTCTCCTGTGGCACTCAAGTAATCGTTAAATTCAATATTTACCGATTCTTGAATCACTTTTAACCTCAAATCGATAAGCATGACTGTTTTGAGAGTAGCCAAGAAAAATAGCTTTGTCACTCTTAGAATCTAGTTTTCCTAAGTATTCCCGGTCATTTAAAATATAGCACAAACACCCAAAAACGTGGAAATAATGAACGGTAGATTTCTTACCATTTAAAATTTCATAGGGTGTCATAGTTGTACCGGGTCTTAAGAAAACTCTATTCGTAGTGTGACATGCTGTGTTTAATGCTTCGGCCCAAAAATCTTTAGAAATATTTCTAGCAATTAGCATAACACGAGCCATCTCTAATAGAGTCCTATTTTTCCTTTCAGCAACACCATTTTGTTGTGGTGTTTTGGGTGCTGAAAATTCATGGTGTATCCCCTTTTTACTAGAAAATGTAGAAAAGGAGATGTTTTCAAACTCTCTACCATGATCTGACCTTATTCGAAAAACAGGAGAACAAACCATGTTTTTGATTTTAGAAACTAAGTGAGTAAATTTATCAAAAGTTTCAGATTTTTCTCTTAAAAAATAAATCCATGTAAACCTAGAAAAATCATCAACTATAACATAAACATACTTCTTACCTCCCAAGCTTTCTACCTCAATAGGACCCATCAAGTATATATGTAAAAGCTGAAAACAATGTATTGTTCCTGAGTGTTGCTCAATGTGTTGTCCGACACTGTGATCAACACGAGTCTGCTTACCCTTTTGGCAGTCACCACACAACATGGTGTCTTTGAGGTTTAATTTAGGAACACCTTTGACGGCATTGAGTTTGATAATCTTCTCAAGATTCCTATAATGAGAATGACCTAACTTTTGATGCCATAATCGTAAGTCGTCAAGCTTCGTCAAATTGCACACTTGTTTATTACCAACATGGTAGCAATTATCGCTCGATCTTGTTCCAGTCATGATACAAAAGTTAGTATTATCAAACACTTCACAGGTATTTTTATTGAATTTTACCTCCAAATTGTCATCACATAATTGGCTAATGCTAATTAAATTAGCAAGTAGACCATCTACATGCAAGACATTTTTTAAAGGAGGAAAACCAACAATATCCAGTGTTCATTTTCTAATTATTTCACTCTTGTCTCTACCACCATAAGTCACTGAGCCTCCTTGAATAGGTTGGTACTCTGTTAAGAATGATCTTGTTCCCGTCATGTGACATGAACAACCACTATCAAAGTACCAAGCACCTGAAATGTTAGTCCTTAAAGCAGTGTACACAACATAGCATTTCAGTTTTTCTTTGGGTAACCAAGCCTTTTTTGAAAATCTGAACTTCTGTCCACCAGTGTTGTCTCGAGTGTTGTCCTAAGATTTTGACGACACTTGAGGCAACACTTGCAAAATGGACATTTTCTTTTGAAGAATAAAGCAATCTGATTTTTTATGTCCAGGTCTGTGATAGTATTCACACTCAATGGTTTGATCAGAAGTATCACTAGAAGTACTACCCTTTTCCTTGACTTGTTCTTTTACAAAATAATTTTTAGTTTCAACATCAAACAAGGAAGAAGTAATATTTTCTAGTGATTCTTGGAACCCAAGACCAGCATTAAGAGGCTTATTCAAGTTGAGTATCTCATCTAATTTGGATGAACTCGTATTGAGTTTTTTTAAGGTGAATTCAGCTAGGTTGAGTTTGGCCTTGAGTTTATCAAGATCCTAATCTCTCCTACTGAGTTGAACCTCTAGCCGAGTCAAGGAGTTCTTAAGATCATGATTTTCCTTTTTCAAGAATACCACCATCTTGTTCTCCTTTTTCCATTCTACGAGGAGAGACTTATAGAGGTTTTTTAATTCATGAATGAGCTCATCTTTATCAAGTTCATCCTCTATAGACTCCTCTGAATTTAGATCAACAGAACCATGCAAGCAAATATCATTTAAAGAATCATTCCTGCTGAGTGTTGTGTCAAATGTTTCCATTTCCTGGACAACACTTGAGGAAACACTTTCTGAAGAAGTTACAAGTGTTGTGTCAGGTGTTGTCATATCTGGGACAACACTTGAGGCAACACCTTCTGTCGAAGGCAGCTCTTCCACTGTGGCCAACATAACCACTTGCTTGACCTTTTCATCTTTTTTCGTTCCTTCCTCCTCTCCATCACTAAGAGATACCCACATATTTTTGCCCACCTTTCTCAAGGTATTAGCACATTCATTGGCATAATGACCCCAACCGGAACAAGCATGACATTGAATAGATTCAATGTGTTTGGGGTCAGACCGAGACTTTTCTGAGAAAGCTTGTCTAGATAAGGAGTCTTTTTGGTTCGGAGGAGGAGTTCTTCTTGGCACAAAACTAGATGTTTTGGACGGTTGGTCTTTAGCTTTTACCTGCACATTGTTAAATTTCCTAAGCATGGAGTTATATTTCTTTGCAAGTAAAGCTAGACTAGTATTCTCATCTAACTCCTCGAAGGCTTCATCTTCATCATCCACACATGTGTCCGAAGATTCGACTTTTAAGGCAATATTTTTTCCTTTTGAAGCCTCGGTTTTTTCATTGAGATTCATTTCGAAATTTTTCAAAATGCTCATCAAGGAGTTAATATCCATTGTTGAAAGATTATGGGCCTATTCAATGGCCAAAACTTTTTTAAAACGTTCGGAAAGAGTATGAATGACTTTTGAAACAAGTTGTTTATTTGTTAAAGGTTCTCCTAATACTTGACAAGCATTTGAAATATCAATCAACTTTTCAAAATAAGAAGTAATATCTTCGTTTTCATCCATTCTTAATCTTTTAAATTTACTGATAAGACCTCTAAGCTTTATTTCTCGGACACTACCATCTCCTTCACAAAATCTTTGTAAAGTATCCCAAGTATCTTTTACAGTGGGACTATTTTGAATGAGTTTGAACATGTGCATGTCAATCCATTCATAGATAGCATTTAGTGCCTTTCATTGAAACTAGCAAGATTATTTTCTTCAATTGTCCATTCAGATTCAGGTTTGACTTGAACGTCACCATCTTCATCTGGAAGGAGTAATGGAATATAATAACCATTTAAAACAGATCGCCAAGCCCGAAGATCAGTTGATTTGATATGCGAGCGAAGACGAATCTTCCAATAAGCATAATTTGATCCATCTAAAATCGGTAATCTTTTCTGATTAGGATTAGCAGGATCATAAGCCATGACAAAAGGATAAAAACACTTAGTATATCAAGTGCTAGGCTCTGATACCAATTGAAATTGTCTATGGCTATGCAAAGTGAGACGAAACTCACAAGTGTTGTCCTTAGTGTTGGCAACACTAACAACAACACACTCCAATTCGAAAATAACAAATAAATAGAAATAAATCTAAATTGCAGCGAAAGTAAATAACAATATACAAGAAATATATTTTTATCAAGTTATATAAATATATAACTTGATGGGTGCCAGAAGGGCAAGATCTTTTATATATATTATGAATTCAATACAAGGTCAAAGAAGTCCCCTTAATGATAAATAATCATTAACTCAAGGAACAATAAATAAATAACTCTCTCTGAATACTAACACTCAAAACCTAACAAAAATACAAAAATATATGTGAAACTCTCGAGTGTTGGATCAAGTGTTGCCAACACTGAATGGCGACACTTGAAGAGAAGAATTCTTTCTTGTGCAGATTTGTGTCTTCTGAATTGGATGATCTCAAATGTAGATCGACTGCACTATTTATAGGCCTCCAAAACTTGGAGCCTACTCAAAATGATCAGCTAACAGCCTTGAAGTTGTTTCCTCCTTTTTAGCTCTTCTCGCCTCATTTGTAGAAGACTTGGTCTTCATGGCTTCTCTTGCTTGTACATCTCTGCTGTAGATACCTTGTACTCTATCCTAATCTCCCCATGAATAGCTAAATAATAGCTCTTTTACTTGGTCACTAATTAATCATATAAACAACATGTTTATATGTAATTTTCTCATCTCCTTCGTGAATCACGCTTGGGCACTTTCTGTTGACCTATTCAAGCTCACAAACAGCAGACTAACAACTGATATTTAAACATTAATTTACACATTATTATTTGTGAAAAATACAGTAACTATTCTGGTGTTGCCAAATCAAAATGGCAACACCTGTGGCAACACTGGTTTGGCAACACAGGGAATGACACTCATGGCAACACATGATCTAACATTTACAAAACCCATTGGACAGCCCTTAAGCGACTTCTTCTCTATCTTCACGGCTCACTCCATATGGGCATTCAACTTTTTAAACACACTCTCCTAACCATCTTCTTGCATTTTGTGATGCCGATTGGGCAAGCGACAAGGATGAATTTGTGTCCACCACCGGTTTTATAGTCTACCTGGGTAGAAATCCAGTCGCCTGGTCCTCCAAAAAGCAACGTGCTCTTGCTCGTTCTTCCACCGAAGCTGAGTTTCGTGCCGTTGCTTTGCCCTGGCCGAAATACTATGGATCACCAACCTTACGCGTCGGAACTCAGCATAGCATCTACCACTCCTCCAGTAATTTATTGTGACAACTTGGGAGCTACCACATACTCAGCAAATCCTGTTTTTCATTCTAGGATGAAACACTTAGCACTTGCTTTTCATTTCGTCCGTGAACAAGTTCAGCTTGGCAAACTTCAGGTTCAACACATCTCAGGTTCTGATCATTTAGATGACGCTCTCACAAAACCTCTCTCTCGATCTTGGTTTTTGTCTCTTATCTCCAAGATTGGTCTCACACAAGGATCGTCCATCTTGCGGGGGCGTATTAAGGCTCCTAATGATCCTCCTAATGATTCTCCTCAATCTATGGCAAATTCAGTAAATCCCTCCAATGATCCTCCTGATCATTCTCATCAGTAAATCCCTCCTAATGATCCTCCTGATCATTCTCATTACCATTTGTAAATAATAGACTCAATCTTTCTTTGTACATAGAATGATTGTCATCATATTGTGTAATAACTAGCTAGGATCTTTATCTATGTATGTATAATCTCTGTATGTATAAATACTACATTTGTAATGAATGAAAATCATCTTTGCCATTATCTCTTTAGAAAGAAGCTAAAATTTATCAAAGCTCCAACTTTACTCTAGATTGGGTCAAAAAGATGCTATAAATGACACTCCCTCTGTCCCAAAATGAATGTCTATTTTTTAGAAAATTTATGTCCCGAAGTGAATGTCTAGATTTTGCCTTATTATCTAAAGAAAAGGTCCCTAAATGATTTTTAACCCAAAAATATTCACATTTCATTATATACTTGCAAAATTTACGGTTTAAAAATGGATATCAAGAATATTTATGCATAACATTTTTAAAATATCCTTAAATAAAAAATAGACGTTAATTTTGGAACGGTGGGAGTGATAAATATATGCATAGCTTGTATATATTTTGTGTTTATCAAGCTAAGCTGGGCTTTCACCTCGAGCTTAAAATCGAGTTCAGGCTCGATTAGAATCCATCACAGAGAAATCACAGAGAAAGCCGAGTCAAGCTTTAAAACTAGATGAGCTTAAGCCAAGTTAAACCCAATTCATTAAATAAGCCTAATCGTCTGACGTCTCCGGGCTTTATAAGAAACTAGTATAATACCCGTGCGTATGCGTTAAATACACGGTCAAAAAACATTGACAAATAAGGAAAATAAAATTTAAAAAGTCACTAAAAATATCATTAAAAATATTTATAATGAAATTAACAGTAACAATTACAAATTTTGAAAAATTTCCTCGTAAATAACATTTGTTTGTTTCATCCACAGTCTTTCCCTTTCGTCCCACACTAATATCTTCAACCCAGCGCGAGTAGTTACCCTAGACAAAGCAACATACAATTGGCCATGGCTGAACACGGGCCTTTTCAAAAACAAATCGACATATGTCATGACAGTGATTGACCCTGACTTTTGTTGATTGTTATTGCCTATGATACAATCAACGAAAACTGCCTTCTCTGAAACAGAACAGTTACAAGTATCTTCTTCTGTTATATGAATTACCATTAGTGTAGTCGGATATATAAGTCAATGTTATATGTACAGTAATTGATATTAACATCAAAACATTAAGATATAGAAATGGATTAATAAAAAAAAAACAATAGAAAGTGGATTGAGTCAAAGACAAAATACCGTCTTCTCGTAAATTATCATGAGTAACATTTTGAAGTCCGAAATTAGAGTAAAATTGCCCATTTGTAGGATTGAAAACTTGTGAAGCTAATGGGCTTGTGCAAGATGAGAATTGATAGACATTGCTTTTAGTATTTCTCTCAAAAATATTGCCTGAAAAATAATATTTACAAATAATATTTCTTACTTAAATATATATAAATTTATTTTTAAAAAATATGAGTTTAATAATACCATTGGCCATATCCGATAATGCATGACGGGGAGGAATGCAAAAATCATTTTCACTTCCACCTCTCTTAACATTTGATTCCGAAGACATATTTTCTGCGGTTTAGAAATTAGATGTTTGGACAAATAATTTCAATTTATACAATTTAGAAAAAAAAGATACTTAAAAATATAATAACAAATCTCTTTTTTGGATATGCACTTGCGACAAAACATTTTCAACATTTTACTTTATGAATTAAATATTTTGAACAATAATTTCACATATAAATACTATATAAAATTTATATAGTACAAATTTAAATGTACTAATATAATGCATATTTCATGTAGGACTACTAGTACTAACCCCCCGTGCGGACCGCACGGGTCAGTACCCCCATCAAATACTAATTTGTGCTAGAAATATTGAGAGAAGTCGATTGCATCAATGTATGATTTAATTATATATAATAATAATTATTATGTTATGATACACTCCTTAAATATATGATCTAAATATAATAAAAGGGAAAAATAAATAAATCAAATTGAATTATACATAAATAAAAGAGAAAAAAATACCCAATTCAATTTTTTTGAAAGAACTAGTATATATAAACCCTAAACCTTTTTTTTAAGGAGTATACTAAATAATTACAAAAACATAAAAAAAAAACATGATCATTTATTTATAATCGGTTTTTCTGTTAAAAAAAATATTTTTTTTATCAAATCTTAGTGAATTCGTTTAAAAAAAAACTTAAGTAATATGCAAAAAGAAATAATAGTTAAAAAGTAAAATAGAGAAAATGGAAAAGGAAGGTTAAAAAAAGATAAATAGGAAAGTTGGTAAGGAAGATAATTTTCAGCCGTCGGATCAGTTTTCTAACTTTAAATCTGAACCACCACAATTTGTTAAAATTATCATTAAATAAAGGTTAATAACTTATAGATTTTTTGACGTATTGGTTTCTATTACCATTTTTGTGTACCTATTTAAAGTACTATATCATTTTTCCGTCCACTTTTTGTTAAAATTATCATTAAATAAATATGATTATGTGGCACAATGACATAATACAATTGTTGAGTTGGTACTATACATGGCAAAAATATGATGATTCGGAAATAAAAAAGATTACAATAGTAAAAATATTGAACCATAAACTCTAAAAATAAAAATAAAAAAAATGCCTAAATTTAAAATTGAATTTACAATATTGGCCCTGAGGTACCTAACATTGCCCCATCAGGACCATACTTGCGGGGTCTGCCTCTCCTTCTACGCCCAGACCCAGCAGATGGCGGAGGTCCATGGGCCGGGGTAGAAGATTCTTGAGCCATTCCAACTGGCAGTGGTTCGGTGGCCGGGGTAGAAGATCGTTGAGCCGGAGCAAATGGCGGAGTTCCGGTGGCCTGAGTAGAAGATTCCATCCTCGGTGCCACCTCAGGCAGTATCCAGTGGCTCCAGGGTTCGGGTTTAGTCCATCTTCGGGTGCGTCTTGGGGTCCATCTTTGGGTTCCATATTCAAATTCAAACACTTTGAGAAATTAGGATGATTAATACCTACAAAACAGTAATGAAACAGAAATTATCAGTGAATTATATGAAGCAATGAAAGAACTAAGAGAATATCCAAGTAAAATAAATGCTTAAAAAATCATAAAATTTATATTTGAAAAGAAGAATGAATGAAACATTCATCAAACATTAGAGACTATCCGGAGTATGGCCTTGAATATCCAAAAATCATACTAATTCCGGCTTAAAATTAATGTGCAAAAAATTCAAATTATGCTCTTGATTATAGAACATTCACTATGGGACGGACATAGAGTAACTTAACACTAAACAAAATTCATACCAAAATAAAAAGAACCTGTGTCAACCTCCCTCACATTCACCAAAACCAACTCCAAAATACAGTGTTTATATTTCAAATGCTCAATTTAAAAGGCACCAACAAAAGACGGTTTTTCCCCCATAAAGTCTAAGCAAGGATGGAACTGCTTTTAACTGTCGATAGAAGATTTTTTTTTTGTGAAAGAAAACAAAAATAGTTCTTGCAGTTTTTTGAAGTAGTGGGGAGTTAGACAGTTTTTTTTTCTTTTATAAATTAAATCTCAGCCGTCGGATCAATTTGTCAAGATTCAATCTCAGCCACCACTTATACCCAGGCTAAGAGGCGGTTATGACCAACCTGTATTGTATTATAGATATGAATTTATTTATTTTTTAATCAAATAAATGTTCACATAATGCCGCCCAAATCGGATATTTGTGAAAAAAATAATTGACATATAAATAGAAACTATTTTAACCCTAAACCTAATGTTAACATAACGCCGCTCCCTCTCATTCTCTGTTATAACTCACGGCTACTCTCTCTCTCTCTCTCTTCGCAATCTACACAAATCCGGCCACATTAAACTTAAAGGGACAAAATCTTCAATTTCGAGCCCTTTGATGCTTTGCAAGCAAAAATCACTTGAAATTGATCGATATAGCGTCCAATATCAATAACTGCCGACCCGCCATGAAATTTCCCAGCACCTGTTTTCCAGGTAATTTTCAATCTATCTATCATTTTGTTGAATATTTTTTATAAAAAAATGCACATTAACTCGAAATTTTGAACAATAATTGTCAACTTGTTTGAAGATTTTGTTCTTTTCCATGGGTATTCAATTATCCATGTATGAATCATGTCAAATTCGCTAGGACTGTTAAAAAATTGATGTATTTTATTTTTCTTGTGATTATCCAATATTTGAAAGAATATAACCTCAGATCTGACTTTGCATGGTTGAATTTCTGTAGATATAATTATTATAACGAAGATTTTGTAAATTAACTTGATATTTTGAACTATAATGGTTTCTTGTTTGAAGATTTTGTTCTTTTCTATGTGTATTCAATTATTCATGAATGAGTCATGTCAAATTTGTCAGATCTGTTAAAAAATTGATGTATTTAAATTTTATTGTGATTATCCAATGTTCGAAAGAAAATAACCTCAGATTTGACTTTACATGGTTGATTTTTTGTAGATATACAGAAAAGTGTAGTATATTATTTCTTCTTTTATTAAAATCTTAAACCTGCTCAAATTTAAATACTTCTTGAACAATGGCTTAGAGGTGGTCTTTTTTTATGACAACTTAGGGTGTAGTTGTGGCTTGAGACTCCTTGAGTATGTCCTTCAAGGTTGTGTTCAATGTAAAATTATTGATTTATTGTCAATTATTTTGGTAACCATCGGCGATATGGGTATTTAGTAGAATCAATGGTTTAGCGATAATAAGCTTAAACAATCCTTGACAATTATTTGATGTGCTGAATGTTGTGTTATACTGGTGTTCATGATACAGATTGATTGACTGAATCAATCTCTTAGATTTGTGATGATGGTATAGATTTCTATTTTTGTTTGCCTTTCATGCTTTCAAGTTGCAATATAATTTTTCTTGAACGTTTGTCCATCAGTTCTACATTGAAGTATTTCCACTTACAAATTACAATAATAGATGTTGCAATTTATCTGTAAATGAGCTTGATTTGTTAAATATTTTGATTTTGATTTATATATTCTTACGAATCGATTTGTTAAAAACTTATGAAACTATTTTTTTTATAAAGATCAGAAGAAATGAAAATTTTAATCCATTTATATTTAATACTTGATAAAATACAAATTGAATGTAATATTTTTTTTCAAATCAGATCTAACCGTGCATCTCTTCAAAATCTTGGCTCCTCCCGTGCCAAATCTTGTTGAAATATGCTTTCTGAATTATTTTCCATTCTGGTACTTACAATCTGAATTGAGAATCCAGATTGTGATTGCCTATTAAACATATTATTTAAAAAAAAATATAAATTTGGAAAATGGTTTAATTTATCAACAGTAACATTGTTTTTCATAATTTTTTAAAAAGATGTGTTCATTCTGTGTATACTAATTTATTCTTATGTTCTATTTTCTGTAATAAGTCGAGGGTGGTTGGATCGAAAGTATTTTGGAAACTAACAAAGTTGCAAAGACACCACTGTTCCAAAATGTAGACCGAATCCAGGCAGGAGGATACCCAAAAATAAATGAATTTTAATGTTTTTTTTTTTAGTTTGTGTTTTTACCTTTTTCAATTATTTGTGAAAATGGCACAGTTGATTTATATTATGCTTGTTAGTTCTAAATATTTTCATTTTAACTAATTGATTCGAACTAAATTTCTTCTACTCAGGTTAATGCAAATTCTAAGTTCGCCTACCATGAAATCTGAAGTTAAGTTTTCTTTTTCAGTTCTTTAATTATTTTTAGAAGACATTGACACATGTTCTTACTATCATAGGAAAATTTAACTTGATGGTTTTTTATATCTTATCTACTCAGGGCAACTATGAAGGAAAAAACAGTTTGTATACAAAACCCAAAAAGCGATTGATGCATATGTTGGGATTGGAGTCCTAAACTACAAAGAAGAAAAGAGGCCTAAGTCGGAGGAGTTGCTGAATCAAGGAGAAAATTCGGGGAAGACATTCTGCCGTGATGGGCGACCGCCCATGGGGAGGGTGGGCGACCGCCCATGAGTACAGAAGGTTTGGGCTCGTGGAATTTTGGCTTGGGCGACCGCCCATGTTGTCTTGGGCGACCGCCCATGTGTCGGATCAGAATTTTCTGCAGCAGATTTGTTTCCTATTTTGATTAGAAATCTTCTTAAATTAGATTTAGGGTTCCTTGTATAACTATATAAGCATAATTCCGGCCTAGAACACATTGTAGCAACATATTAGAAGGAGACTAATAACATATTGGCTTGGCAATTGCCCCCGGACGTAGTTCACGAGTTGGTGAATGAACCGGGTAAACAACCCTTGTGTTCTTGTGTGTGATTGTTTCTTTCTTGTACGTGTGGGTGTGTTGATTTCTTTGTTTTGATTGCAACGGAGTATCGCCAATTTCACAACAACTGGTATCAAAGCTTTGGTTCGAAGGATTCAAAATCTTTTCATTAGTTGATTAATTTTGAATCGCGTTCTTGGGAATTTTTGGTGAAGCAGTCAAGATGAAGAACTCAATCGAGAAATTCAACGGTGTGAATTTCACGTTTTGGAAGACAAGGATTGAAGACTACCTTTATTGTAAGGATCTTCATGGACCCTTGAAGACGAAGCCCGAAGACATGTCACAAGGGGATTGGGAGACGTTGGATCGGAAGGCGTTAGGAGCGGTAAGGAGTGCCCTAACCGACGACGTTGCACGGAACGCTATGGAGGCCAAGACAACGGTGGAGTTGCTACAAACGCTGTCGAACATGTATGAGAAGCCGTCGAATATCAATAAGGTGCATTTGATAAAGAGGTTTGCGAATGCGAAGATGTCAGAGGGGCAGACAGCGGCAAGTCATATCGGCAATTTCAAAGGTATGGTGGACCAATTGAAAAGTGTTGATATTACTTTCTCCGATGAAGTGCTAGCTTGTTTTCTACTAAAGTCATTGCCTGATAGTTGGGAGGTTACTGTCACAACGATTAGTACGTCGAAAACAGCATTGGTGTATACGGAGGTTAGAGATCTCATCCTTCAAGAGGAGTTGCGAAGGAAAGAGAAAAGGGGAGAATCGTCCGTAGATGGGGCTGCACTTAGGGTGGAGAGAAAAAGGGGTGGACCTAAAAAGGGGAAAAAGGTCAAGTGCTACAATTGTGGTGAATTGGGGCATATCAGTTATGACTGTCCGGGAAAAGGTGGTTGTGCTAACGTGGTGGATGATGGTGGTGATGTATTAATCCTAGGGGAGGAGCAGTCGGGTGAAGATTGGGTGTTGGATTCTGGAGCTTCTTGTCATGCTAGTGGGGATGCAGAATCAATGAGGCGGTACAAAACCGGAGATTTTGGGGTTCTCTATCTTGGTGATGGTCAACCATTGAAGATCAAAGGTAAGGGGGATGTGATGATGAAGACACCTAACGGGGCTGTTTTACAACTACACGACGTGATGCATGTTCCGGATTTGAGGAGAAGGGTGATTTCTGTGGGACAACTTGACAGTGAAGGGTATGGTGTTTCTTTCATTGGTGGGTCTTGGGAAGTCACAAAAGGGGCTAAGGTGTTGGCTCATGGGGTTAAGGGGAAGATGTTGTACTCTACATACAATATCGATGTTCGTTCCGGTGGGAGCAAGAGGCTAAAGAACCGGCCTGTTGGTGTAAAAAGGAGAGACATCAAGAAACGGTATGTTGGGGGGGACTCAAAGTTGATCAACGTGGTGTGGAAGTCCAAGGGCCCTAACAGAGAGCGGATTCAGACCAAGAACAGTCGATGCAAGAAACAAGGTGTGTCCAAGTTTCAAGGGGAAGCATTGCGAGGAAGGTGGGTCTGGAGGGAGAAGGCGAAGTTAGACTTGCGGGGAGAAAACAAGGTAGAAGCTGATTTGGGGAGGCAAGAACGATCTAACACGGAGAGGTTGAAACGTCGCTTGGTTTCAACTCGCCTTGGTACTTGAGGAGAGGAGAGGTAGTGTCAAGCCAATATGGAAGGGGAAAATGTGTTCGAAGGTCTTTACTCCGTGGTGGGAGTTAATGGGTGATGGAGAAAATTCCACTGTGTAATAAAAACCTTGCAAGTGTACAAGTCACCGAAGTAGCAATGTACAATAGTAAGGGTCGAACCACAGAGACTCGTGTGTTTTAACAAGTTGATTTAATTAGTGTAAACGAAACAAAAGGGAAAAGGGTTTTTTGATTTGATTGAATTATAAAACTAAGAAAGCAAAATAAATAAATTAAAGATAATAAGAGACAAGGGATTCATGGTTTGGGGATCATAACAATTATCACTTTATGCTTTTTATTTCATGTAACAATAATTCAATTTCATTCTTGGGTTCGTTCACAAAATCTAGGGTTAAGATGTTCATATATTCCGCAAGGTCAATAAGAACATTAGAACCCTAATAACTCTATCTTGTTCATATATTCCGCAAGGTCAATATAAACATTCAAGAATTTAATTAAAAGCTTAAGAACAATGGAACCTAGATTCGTTTGATTTCCGCAAGGTTCTCAATTGAATCTATTCTTCTCAACAATGGTCAAATTACAAATCATCCACGCAAGTGCAATAATTCATACCCAAATAAATTCAAGAGGTCAAAAGTATATTCCGCAAGGTCAACACAATTGATCTCAAGAACAAAATTAAAACCGTTGAGAAGAACAAGAACGAAAAAGAAATAGAAAGAATTAAAACCTTAGCATAAAGATCAAATTGTTACTCACCTCAATCCATGAATAAAATAAATTAGCCTCGAATGGCCATTAAAATAAATAAAGCAAAACCTTGTTCTTTCATATTCAAAAATAAATAAAACCTAAACTAAAAATATAGAGAGAAAATAAAAGAATAAAAGATCCAAAGATCCCAAAATAAAAGATAAAAGATCAAAGATTAGTCTAGGGTTGTTTATATAGGAGGAGGGAGGTGGAAATCCTTTTTGAAAACAAATTAGGGTCAAAATCCTTGTCCAAGTAGGAAATCCCCCGAAATTCGTGGCTGATTCTGTGCAAATCCGTGGAAAATCTTTAGAATCCGTCCAAAATAAGAAAACTGGCTGCATCTGTCCGTACATACCGGGCGCGCGCCCACTGAGACCGGGTGTACGCCTGTACTCAATCTGGATACTTCCGGGCGTGCGCCCACTCAAACCAGGCGTGCACCTGCCTTGCCTGGCCCATTTTCATTTAGCCTTGGCCCACTTTGCTCCCATGTTGGCCCCAAATGGCCTAACCATTCTCGGCCAGCAACATGAAGTGGCCGGCCACAGCAGCCTTGGCATATCTTCATTCATTTTTACCAATTTTACTATTTAGTATTATTCGGTTCGTCCCACAATTTTGCCGTCGCATTTTGGCCGCTATAATGACTTCTTTTGCACTTCGCTCTTTAGAATTTTATTTTTCATTTAATCCCACGAATTTTTATAAATTAAATTCGTCCAAAAATTCCATATTTTCAATTTAGTCCCTGAATTTTCAAGAATTCCAATTTGATCCCTTGAACTTCCAAATTTCCGTTTAGTCCCAAATTTTCCAAAATTACAATTTGATCCAAAAGCTTCCAAAGTATGCTCCAATCCTCCGTTTTCAACATTGTTGCACTTCAACCCCTGAACTTTCAAAACACTACAAAATACATTAAATTCTCAAGGTTTCGAGCACCAAATAAGCTAGAAAATATATCTTTTGGATGGGTAAAACCACATCCAACAAATACCCCCAAACTTATCTTTTGCTCGTCCTCGAGTAAAACAAAAGAAATAAACAAAAACAAAATTACCCTAACAAATAAAAACAATCAACAAAAAATATTTTTGATATGTTCTCACTACATACAAGGTTGTCGGTCAAATAAGTCTCAGATTCTCACTTACATATGCTAAATAAGTGCCAAAAAGAATATGCAATTACAATTACATTAATGCATCTAACCCACAATTTTCCACCTCGGCCTGAATGATGAATGAAATATGGGAGATCATTGTCACCAAAGTAAGATATTTTATAGGGTCACTAACCACATGCTCTAAATAAGATGAAATTTCTGCACAAGGGACACTCATATGCATATTTAAACAAAACTGTCAACCCGGCTACTCTTTAGGGATCAAATATGGCTTTATGGTTTGTAATGTATCGCGATAAACGCGGGCTAGGTTCACGGTTACAAAATGAAGATAAGGACATACGAAGTCAAGCAAGTGAAACTAGAAAGTCTTCGTCATACATCCTCACATTGAAATTATCACTCCGCTCCAAGCCAACCCATTGATTTAACCCCCAAACTTATAATTTTGTATACTTTCAAACTTGGGATTGATCACCTTTCTTTCTTTTTGATCACTTTCCACTTCAACATTAGAGAGGGCTCGGCTTTTCTTTTCTCTTTTTTTTTTTTTCATTTTTTTTTTCATTTTTTTTTCTTTTCTTTGCACAAATATATCACGGAGAATGTGCATTCAATACTTTGCTCAAGCCCCTCTTTTCATTACATAACATAACCCTTTTCTTTCTTTTCATGACCACTTTCCACTCAACCCTTGATTTTTAAACCATCCCCCAAATATCCCAATTCTTTCCCTAGTTTCACTTTCTTGAAAAGGTGGGAAAATAGTGTATAAGTTAAAAGGGTAGGATAATGAGGGTATGAATGAAGGCGAATGGTGGTCTAAGATAACCTCCCACTTTGTGAGAGATTCCATTCTTTTTCAAGCTCAAAAGGGGCTCTAGCGGAATATTTTTATAAGTGACGAGAAAGTTAAAGGCTCACAAATAGGGTTCAAAGAAATAGCCACATATCACTTCCCGAATAGCCTACTTGATGTGTTATTGACAGTCATGCAAACATGTTCTAGGGACCCCGAGAATGTCAAAGTGATCCTATAAAGGTCTCCTAAATTGGTAACAATGATCAAGAAAAAATGATGGAAGTGAATGGTGGTGCAATTTTGTTTTACATGTATTAATGCAATTCTAATTAACATATTCAAATTGGCACAAACTAGCAAAACTCAATTAAAAACTCTCTCAAATCATTACGGACGTTGGCCAACTTCCAAACATATAATGAGAACAAAATTTTTAAATTTTTCTATTTTTTTGGAGGGTGACACTATATACACTCCCCTATAAACCCACAAACTCGGAGATATATCTACCCCCAAACTCAAAACATGCTATGCCCTCATAGCAAAGAGAACAAAAACATGTCTCGGGTTCAAAGGACGATATGACACAACAAAGCAAATAAATAAAGCAATAAAACATACCTACTTGGGTTGCCTCCCAATTAGCGCATTTGGTTAAGGTCGTTAGCCCGACCTTTGCTTCCGTTTGGACTTCACTTTCCGTCCTTTGGCCCACTTCATGGTTTCGCGGGTCCTTATGCTCAGTTCATGTCCCATGTAAATTCCTCGAGCTTTAATATTGTTTTGTGCCCAATGAAATTTTTGACGTTTCAATTTATTGGGCTTCTTCTCTTTCAAACTCTCGCCACTTTCTTCTCCCACAAAAACAGGGGGAGGTACAAGAATGATTGCCAATTTTTCTTCATTTCCAAGGTAATTGATAGGATTTTCACTATGGCCACATTCATTAGCCTTGTCAGATATGAGCGCACCACCTTGCACCGAATCATTGACCCACCCTTCACCACCATACAGAGCTAACTCAGGCTCCTCAATGGCTTGTTCATGCTCTGTTTTCTCTAAATTCTCTACATCCTCCCTCTCTATACACTCACTTGAACTAACACAAAGTGATTCATCCTTAGAGTCATCATTGGGGATTTCATAGACAAAATTCTCCTTTGATTTCTTCGTGCGTTGCTTTTGTTCTAGTGGTGGTAAATGAAAAGCTGAATCATAAACACACTCTTCCCCATCATCATTCGTATACCAAACTAGGGTTGAAGGTGTCTCTTCAGAATAACAGCTAACAGCAGGAGTATGTACCAGATCGGTGTGAGAAGAAGAATGTACCTCATAGCTTATGGAACTCTCATCTCGAAGCGTGGTGATTGACTCAACATGATCAGGCTGAATTAGACTTGAATCCGATTCTTGCTTCCTCAATGCCTTCAATATTGTGTCAATGTGTCCATCTATCTTACTCAATCATCGCTTCGGTTTGTTTCTCATGTTCCATTCTCTGCTCTTTCATCTCTTCCAATTGTTCCTTCCAGTATTGCTTTTGAGGTGGCGGAGGTGATGGGTCATAGTAAATTGGCTCTCGCTCATTCCACGATATGTTTGAATAATTTTTCCACCCTTGGTTATACGAGTTGGGAGGAATACCATACGGAGATTGCCATGACTGGAAATAATTTCTTTCTTGTACCTGTGGATAATATTCAGAAAAATATGTCCTAGACGGACAAGCATTAGTAGCATGAGAAT
This sequence comes from Adenophora triphylla var. japonica, assembly GCA_022495995.1. Taxonomy (NCBI): domain Eukaryota; kingdom Viridiplantae; phylum Streptophyta; class Magnoliopsida; order Asterales; family Campanulaceae; genus Adenophora; species Adenophora triphylla. Next base: position 51,965 of record JAFEMH010004815.1, on the reverse strand, counting down.
AAAACCCACAATTTTGACCCGACTCATACATGCTATAATTATTCATTCTATAGTCCATTTGATTTTTTTTTTTTAATAATAAAAATAAAAACTAAATAAAATGAGAAGATAATTAAAGAAAACTATTTACACCCAAAAAAATAAGAAAAGAAAATTATTTACAATACACTAATCAAAATTAACTCGTAACTCACAACAAGTTCCCGGCAACGGCGCCAAAAACTTGATGGATAAAATTCCACTGTGTAATAAAAACCTTGCAAGTGTACAAGTCACCGAAGTAGTAATGTACAATAGTAAGGGTCGAACCACAAAGACTCGTGTGTTTTAACAAGTTGATTTAATTAGTGTAAACGAAACAAAAGGGAAAAGGGTTTTTTGATTTGATTGAATTATAAAACTAAGAAAGCAAAATAAATAAATTAAAGATAATAAGAGACAAGGGATTCATGGTTTGGGGATCATAACAATTATCACTTTATGCTTTTTATTTCATGTAACAATAATTCAATTTCATTCTTGGGTTCGTTCACAAAATCTAGGGTTAAGATGTTCATATATTCCGCAAGGTCAATAAGAACATTAGAACCCTAATAACTCTATCTTGTTCATATATTCCGCAAGGTCAATATAAACATTCAAGAATTTAATTAAAAGCTTAAGAACAATGGAACCTAGATTCGTTTGATTTCCGCAAGGTTCTCAATTGAATCTATTCTTCTCAACAATGGTCAAATTACAAATCATCCACGCAAGTGCAATAATTCATACCCAAATAAATTCAAGAGGTCAAAAGTATATTTCGCAAGGTCAACACAATTGATCTCAAGAACAAAATTAAAACCGTTGAGAAGAACAAGAACGAAAAAGAAATAGAAAGAATTAAAACCTTAGAATAAAGATCAAATTGTTACTCACCTCAATCCATGAATAAAATAAATTAGCCTCGAATGTCCATTAAAATAAATAAAGCAAAACCTTGTTCTTTCATCTTCAAAAATAAATAAAACCTAAACTAAAAATATAGAGAGAAAATAAAAGAATAAAAGATCCAAAGATCCCAAAATAAAAGATAAAAGATCAAAGATTAGTCTAGGGTTGTTTATATAGGAGGAGGGAGGTGGAAATCCTTTTTGGAAACAAATTAGGGTCAAAATCCTTGTCCAAGTAGGAAATCCCCCAAAATCCGTGGCTGATTCTGTGCAAATCCGTGGAAAATCTTTAGAATCCGTCCAAAATAAGAAAACTGGTTGCATATGTCCGTACATACCGGGCGCGCGCCCACTGAGACCGGGTGTACGTCTGTACTCAATCTGGATACTTTCGGGCGTGCGCCCACTCAAACCAGGCGTGCACCTGCCTTGCCTGGCCCATTTTCATTTAGCCTTGGCCCACTTTGCTCCCATGTTGGCCCCAAATGGCCTAACCATTCTCGGCCAGCAACATGAAGTGGCCGGCCCCGGCCTTGGCATATCTTCATTCATTTGTACCAATTTTATTATTTAGTATTATTCGGTTCGTCCCACAATTTTGCCGTCGCATTTTGGCCGCTATAATGACTTCTTTTGCACTTCGCTCTTTAGGATTTTATTTTCCATTTAATCCCACGAATTTTTATAAATTAAATTCGTCCAAAAATTCCATATTTCCAATTTAGTCCCTGAATTTTCAAGAATTCCAATTTGATCCCTTGAACTTCCAAATTTCCGTTTAGTCCCAAATTTTCCAAAATTACAATTTGATCCAAAAGCTTCCAAAGTATGCTCCAATCCTCCGTTTTCAACATTGTTGCACTTCAACCCCTGAACTTTCAAAACACTACAAAATACATTAAATTCTCAAGGTTTCGAGCACCAAATAAGCTAGGAAATATATCTTTTGGATGGGTAAAACCACATCCATCAAATACCCCCAAACTTATCTTTTGCTCGTCCTCGAGTAAAACAAAAGAAATAAATAAAAACAAAATTACCCTAACAAATAAAAACAATCAACAAAAAATATTTTTGATATGTTCTCACTACATACAAGGTTGTCGGTCAAATAAGTCTCAGATTCTCACTAACATATGCTAAATAAGTGCCAAAAAGAATATGCAATTACAATTACATTAATGCATCTAACCCACAATTTTTCACCTCGGCCTGAATGATGAATGAAATATGGGAGATCATTGTCACCAAAGTAAGATATTTTATAGGGTCACTAACCACATGCTCTAAATAAGATGAAATTTCTGCACAAGGGACACTCATATGCATATTTAAACAAAACTGTCAACCCGGCTACTCTTTAGGGATCAAATATGGCTTTATGGTTTGTAATGTATCGCGATAAACGCGGGCTAGGTTCACGGTTACAAAATGAAGATAAGGACATACGAAGTCAAGCAAGTGAAACTAGAAAGTCTTCGTCATACATCCTCACATTGAAATTATCACTCCGCTCCAAGCCAACCCATTGATTTAACCCCTAAACTTATAATTTTGTATACTTTCAAACTTGGGATTGATCACCTTTCTTTCTTTTTGATCACTTTCCACTTCAACATTAGAGAGGGCTCGGCTTTTCTTTTCTCTTTTTTTTTTTTTCATTTTTTTTTTCATTTTTTCTTTTCTTTGCACAAATATATCACGGAGAATGTGCATTTAATACTTTGCTCAAGCCCCTCTTTTCATTACATAACATAACCCTTTTCTTTCTTTTCATGACCACTTTCCACTCAACCCTTGATTTTTAAACCATCCCCCAAATATCCCAATTCTTTCCCTAGTTTCACTTTCTTGAAAAGGTGGGAAAATAGTGTATAAGTTAAAAGGGTAGGATAATGAGGGTACAAATGAAGGCGAATGGTGGTCTAAGATAACCTCTCACTTTGTGAGAGATTCCATTCTTTTTCAAGCTCAAAAGGGGTTCTAGCGGAATATTTTTATAAGTGACGAGAAAGTTAAAGGCTCACAAATAGGGTTCAAAGAAATAGCCACATATCACTTCCCGAATAGCCTACTTGATGTGTTATTGACAGTCATGCAAACATGTTCTAGGGACCCCGAGAATGTCAAAGTGATTCTATAAAGGTCTCCTAAATTGGTAACAATGATCAAGAAAAAATGATGGAAGTGAATGGTGGTGCAATTTTGTTTTACATGTATTAATGCAATTCTAATTAACATATTCAAATTGGCACAAACTAGCAAAACTCAATTAAAAACTCTCTCAAATCATTACGGACGTTGGCCAACTTCCAAACATATAATGAGAACAAAATTTTTAAATTTTTCTATTTTTTTGGAGGGTGACACTATATACACTCCCCTATAAACCCACAAACTCGGAGAGATATCTACCCCCAAACTCAAAACATGCTATGCCCTCATAGCAAAGAGAACAAAAACATGTCTCGGGTTCAAAGGACGATATGACACAACAAAGCAAATAAATAAAGCAATAAAACATACCTACTTGGGTTGCCTCCCAATTAGCGCATTTGGTTAAGGTCGTTAGCCCGACCGTTGCTTCCGTTTGGACTTCACTTTCCGTCCTTTGGCCCACTTCATGGTTTCGCGGGTCCTTATGCTCAGTTCATGTCCCATGTAAATTCCTCGAGCTTTAATATTGTTTTGTGCCCAATGAAATTTTTGACGTTTCAATTTATTGGGCTTCTTCTCTTTCAAACTCTCGCCACTTTCTTCTCCCACAAAAACACGGGGAGGTACAAGAATGATTGCCAATTTTTCTTCATTTCCAAGGTAATGGATAGGATTTTCACTATGGCCACATTCATTAGCCTTGTCAGATATGAGCGCACCACCTTGCACCGAATCATTGACCCACCCTTTACCACCATACAGAGCTAACTCAGGCTCCTCAATGGCTTGTTCATGCTCTGTTTTCTCTAAATTCTCTACATCCTCCCTCTCTATACACTCACTTGAACTAACACAAAGTGATTCATCCTTAGAGTCATCATTGGGGATTTCATAGACAAAATTCTCCTTTGATTTCTTCGTGCGTTGCTTTTGTTCTAGTGGTGGTAAATGAAAAGCTGAATCATAAACACACTCTTCCCCATCATCATTCGTATACCAAACTAGGGTTGAAGGTGTCTCTTCAGAATAACAGCTAACAGCAGGAGTATGTACCAGATCGGTGTGAGAAGAAGAATGTACCTCATAGCTTATGGAACTCTCATCTCGAAGCGTGGTGATTGACTCAACATGATCGAGTGAAATTAGACTTGAATCCGATTCTTGCTTCCTCAATGCCTTCAATATTGTGTCAATGTGTCCATCTATCTTACTCAATACTGCTTCGGTTTGTTTCTCATGTTCCATTCTCTGCTCTTTCATCTCTTCCAATTGTTCCTTCCAGTATTGCTTTTGAGGTGGCGGAGGTGATGGGTCATAGTAAATTGGCTCTCGCTCATTCCACGATATGTTTGAATAATTTTTCCACCCTTGGTTATACGAGTTGGGAGGAATACCATACGGAGATTGCCATGACTGGAAATAATTTCTTTCTTGTACCTGTGGATAATATTCAGAAAAATATGTCCTAGATGGACAAGCATTAGTAGCATGAGAATAAAACCCACAATTTTGACCCGACTCATACATGCTATAATTATTCATTCTATAGTCCATTTGATTTTTATTTTTTTTTAATAATAAAAATAAAAACTAAATAAAATGAGAAGATAATTAAAGAAAACTATTTACACCCAAAAAAATAAGAAAAGAAAATTATTTACAATACACTAATAAAAATTAACTCGTAACTCACAACAAGTCCCCGGCAACGGCGCCAAAAACTTGATGGATAAAATTCCACTGTGTAATAAAAACCTTGCAAGTGTACAAGTCACCGAAGTAGTAATGTACAATAGTAAGGGTCGAACCACAGAGACTCGTGTGTTTTAACAAGTTGATTTAATTAGTGTAAACGAAACAAAAGGGAAAAGGGTTTTTTGATTTGATTGAATTATAAAACTAAGAAAGCAAAATAAATAAATTAAAGATAATAAGAGACAAGGGATTCATGGATTGGGGATCATAACAATTATCACTTTATGCTTTTTATTTCATGTAACAATAATTCAATTTCATTCTTGGGTTCGTTCACAAAATCTAGGGTTAAGATGTTCATATATTCCGCAAGGTCAATAAGAACATTAGAACCCTAATAACTCTATCTTGTTCATATATTCCGCAAGGTCAATATAAAAATTCAAGAATTTAATTAAAAGCTTAAGAACAATGGAACCTAGATTCGTTTGATTTCCGCAAGGTCCTCAATTGAATCTATTCTTCTCAACAATGGTCAAATTACAAATCATCCACGCAAGTGCAATAATTCATACCCAAATAAATTCAAGAGGTCAAAAGTATTTTCCGCAAGGTCAACACAATAGATCTCAAGAACAAAATTAAAACCGTTGAGAAGAACAAGAACGAAAAAGAAATAGAAAGAATTAAAACCTTAGCATAAAGATCAAATTGTTACTCACCTCAATCCATGAATAAAATAAATTAGCCTCGAATGGCCATTAAAATAAATAAAGCAAAACCTTGTTCTTTCATCTTCAAAAATAAATAAAACCTAAACTAAAAATATAGAGAGAAAATAAAAGAATAAAAGATCCAAAGATCCCAAAATAAAAGATAAAAGATCAAAGATTAGTCTAGGGTTGTTTATATAGGAGGAGGGAGGTGGAAATCCTTTTTGGAAACAAATTAGGGTCAAAATCCTTGTCCAAGTAGGAAATCCCCCGAAATCCGTGGCTGATTCTGTGCAAATCTGTGGAAAATCTTTAGAATCCGTCCAAAATAAGGAAACTGGCTGCATCTGTCCGTACATACCGGGCGCGCGCCCACTGAGACCGGGTGTACGCCTGTACTCAATCTGGATACTTCCGGGCGTGCGCCCACTCAAACCAGGCGTGCACCTGCCTTGCCTGGCCCATTTTCATTTAGCCTTGGCCCACTTTGCTCCCATGTTGGCCCCAAATGGCCTAACCATTCTCGGCCAGCAACATGAAGTGGCCGGCCACAGCAGCCTTGGCATATCTTCATTCATTTGTACCAATTTTATTATTTAGTATTATTCGGTTCGTCCCACAATTTTGCCGTCACATTTTGGCCGCTATAATGACTTCTTTTGCACTTCGCTCTTTAGGATTTTATTTTTCATTTAATCCCACGAATTTTTATAAATTAAATTCGTCCAAAAATTCCATATTTCCAATTTAGTCCCTGAATTTTCAAGAATTCCAATTTGATCCCTTGAACTTCCAAATTTCCGTTTAGTCCCAAATTTTCCAAAATTACAATTTGATCCAAAAGCTTCCAAAGTATGCTCCAATCCTCCGTTTTCAACATTGTTGCACTTCAACCCCTGAACTTTCAAAACACTACAAAATACATTAAATTCTCAAGGTTTCGAGCACCAAATAAGCTAGGAAATATATCTTTTGGATGGGTAAAACCACATCCATCAATGGGTGATTTTATGTTTGTTAGTTTAGTCTCCGGTGGGAGATTGTTGGGATTGGAGTCCTAAACTACAAGGAAGAAAAGGGGCCTAAGTCGGAGGAGTTGCTGAATCAAGGAGGAAATTCGGGGAAGACATTCTGCCGTGATGGGCGACCGCCCATGGGGGGGGTGGGCGACCGCCCATGAGTACAGAAGGTTTGGGCTCGTGGAATTTTGGCTTGGGCGACCGCCCATGTTGTCTTGGGCGACCGCCCATGTGTCGGATCAGAATTTTCTGCAGCAGATTTGTTTCCTATTTTGATTAGAACTCTTCTTAAATTAGATTTAGGGTTCCTTGTATAACTATATAAGCATAATTCCGGCCTAGAACACATTGTAGCAACATATTAGAAGGAGACTAATAACATATTGGCTTGGCAATTGCCCCCGGACGTAGTTCACGAGTTGGTGAATGAACCGGGTAAACAACCCTTGTGTTCTTGTGTGTGATTGTTTCTTTCTTGTACGTGTGGGTGTGTTGATTTCTTTGTTTTGATTGCAATGAAGTATCGCCAATTTCACAACAGCATAAGGGATAGACGAAGAAAATAAAAAGCAAAAAATCAAAGCCAGGTAAAGTCTCATAAAACTAAACTCTATATCACCATAATGAATAGTTATCTTATGCAGAATAATTTCATGAGTTGTTTTTGAACAGTGTTCTTTAAAATGCATACAATTATTTTGTAGAAAAAATAGGTAAATACAACATAGTATAATTACCTTTAAGTGATTCATCAGACTTTCTCTAGACATCGATAGTCATGGATCTTGTAATCCTCATTCTTGTTACTTTCAAATCTTAAGCTCTTCTGAATATGAACTTTGCTGAATGGAGTGAAATGTTATTCTTTGCCTCATGCTTGATAAAATGAAGGGTTTAATGAGAATAGGAAAAGAGCTGCACTCTTATTTGTAGGAAGCTGAACAGTCCAAAATATTATCCTTAGGAAATTTACAGCTTCATTTAAAAAGTTGAAAAAACTGACCTATATTGGAACTAACCAATGAATTTAATTATTCATCAGAATTTATCCAACATTAATGTTAGAACTGCAATAACAAATGAGTTTATAATTGAATTGTAAGAACTTATTTAATTTTACTTCATCAATTAGTCAAAATTATTTTGACTAATTGATTGATCTTATCATTGAAAAAAAATAATTAGTTTCGATTTTGTTTTAAAATTATATTTATTTTTTGGTGATTTGCGAATCTATCATTTTTCATATTTTTTTTTAGAGAAGTTGATGAATATGATATTTTAGTTTATATTCATCAAACAATATATAAACCCAATAATTACGCTTTAATTCATGAGTTCTCTAGACTTTAACCTAGAAAAAGTAAAATAAAAGATACATTTTAGAGCATGTAGTTAGTTACTGATTCTACTTGTACAATAATGGGTTTATATTCATCAAACAATATATAAACCCAATAATTCCACATCTGTTTAGTTGTATTACAATGCAACAATAATCTGGTTACTTGATTCTACTTGTACAATAATGGTTCCTAAAAAAATTCTGCTTCTCATTTATCACTTCTGAGATGTCTTCCAGTTATTAGTTAGTTACTGATTCTCCCAAACCATGTGCAATGCTTTTATAAATCAAATTCTTGGCCTTTACCCACTGTATGTTAGTTTCGATTAATAAATCAGCCCATTGTAAGTTAGTTTCGATTTTGTTTTAGAATTATATTTATTTTATGAAGATATGTGAATCTATCATTTTACATTTTTTTAAAGAAGTTGATGAATATGATATTTTAGTTTATATTTATCAAACAATATATAATCCCAATAATTACGCTTTAATTCATGAGTTCTCTAGACTTGAAGCACTTTCATCTGTTTGTTTGGTCCTAGATGCTTAAAAATCTACTTCAACTGAACTTTATATAAATTTGGAAGGTACCGGTAAAATTTTGAACATTTTTGGATATATTTTCGTTAGACTATATGAAACATGAGATTTCGACGTTTCTTCAGACCCTCATCTTCTGATGTACTATTACATGATTTGTGCTTAATGAATTCCATGTTTTTTTATTGTTTTAATGCTTAATAGTTATACCGTACAACAATGGGTTTATGAAAAAAAAAAACGCTTCAGACTATCAATATATTGATCATGATGATTAAGATTCATTTAAGTCATCTCTGTCTTGTTTTCATAATTTTCAGCTTGAAAGATGGGGTTGTCATTCACCAAGCTTTTCAGCCATCCATTTGCCAAGAGAGAAATGCGCATTTTAATGGTTGGTCTTGATGCTGCTGGTAAAACCACAATTCTGTATAAGCTCAAGTTGGGAGAGATTGTCACAACTATTCCTACTATTGGTAAGCCTTTATTTAAAATTTATGATGTTAAACCTTAAATGGACCTTAATCGTGAGTTCAACTTTTTTCTAAAAAAAATATATGGTCCACCTGTCTTAATGTTTTCAGTCAAGTCACTCAACTGAAATATGTCAGTAACTTACCAGAAATCCCGAGCCCTTTTAAAGTGAAACTGTAGCATGTACTCAAACCCTCACATGACCATCTTCTTGAATCACCATTGCACAATGCCATTAATATATGTGACCTCCATGTCAGTAACTTACCAGAAATCCCGAGCCCTTTTAACAAAGAAAATGATGATACTGTGTTGGTGCACTTGAGCTTCTCGATCTCTCATTTTTCCTTTTACTGGACCTCCATATTAACGATCTAAGTGAGTTGGAACACCCAAATATATTTCCCAGGCAATCACGTCCAATTTTTTTACTTACATCAGTCAATTGGAGGATGAAGGTCACATGCCTGCTATTCTTTTTATATGGGTACTTTTGAAAAACTGATGAAGGTCACATGCCTGCTATTCTTAAAAGAGTTTAAAACCAAAAAAAAAAAGTAAGCTTTCCACCAGCCTTACAATAAATTCAAACCAAAATAAATACCATGCCGGTATAAGCACCAATAATCCCAAATATCAACATTAGTAGCTCAAAAGTAAGCCTTCCAGCTTCAGAAAAAAAAAAAGACAAATCAAAACATAAACCATGCAAAAAAATACTTTTAAGAGTTTAAAACAAAACCAGCCTTTATTCTCAATTAGTACTTCTCAATCTTGATAGTCTTGAAGTTCTTAAGTTGATCTTTAGTCGCTGATCCACCATCATCCACGGGATTGCTTGTTGCAGTATCCTCCATATGGCAAATCCTTCTTTTAACTCCAACACTGATAGGAGACTTCTCGTCATTATCACTCACAGAGTCACTGATCTGTAATTTTAAAATTTTTATTTTATATGTCAAATGTTAGATATAAATAGTGGACTTTTTAGATTATCATAAAAATATTATTAAAGCAGCAAAAGTACCTCAATTACTTCTTCACCGGCTGCCTTCAACTCGGACAAGATATCGTTCCTCTAGTATTTTGAAATACACAGTTTAGTATTTTTTCAAAGAGTGAATAATTATATGAATGAAATTAATTTATCAAATTACCTTTTTTATAAGCAAACTTATTTTCATGTATTTTTGTACAATATCTTTGTCGTCACAAACTCTTCCAACTGAGTAGTGTTTTTCTTCCCCATTAATGTTCTCTTCCTTGACGTTGACCTTGAAAATAGCAATTCTTCCAACCAAATTTGTTATCTCATTCGGACAAAAAACAATATCTTCCATTTTTTTTATCATAACTTGAAACCTAAACAAAAAACCATTAAATCAGTAATTATAACACTTGTTACAATTATTTTCCCAAAAAAATAGTACTATAATACATTACGTGTTTTACCTTGACATATTGCTGTTTTAGATCCAGTGCAGTTTTCCCTATAAGTGTCTCACATGCATGATCCCATAGCATAAAAGTACCAACATCATTTCCTGAAATGATAGATACCTTTACCTTGTACCTTGGAGTTGCATTTGACTCAATCTTTTTGAACAACTTACACTTAAAGCCTTCCTCTTCAAGGGTCAACTTCTTCATACAATGACGACAACTTATGAAATTCCAACTTCCTTTCGAGTATACTTCAAAAATTTGTCCAACAACCCATTGAAATCCATCCTACAAGAATTGAAATTGTTAAAAATATGTAATAGATAGGATTTGTTATTTAAATCAACTATTTTTCACAATATTCCCGTACCTGTTTACACATCTTTAAGTCGGCAACAGATTTCACTTCAACAGAACCATTACTCAACTCATCATTACTCACATATTGCTCTTTGATGGCATATCACTAATCTTCTGTGATGAGTTTGAGTCATCCGAAAAAAACCTATAATTATATAAAAACAAAAGTTAGTTCTAGTATATTAGGCATATCGTTATTAATTCAAAATATCGAGTTAATTTATACCTCTTAAGCTCATCAATTTCTGGAAAACAACTATCAATATATATCTTCGCTGCAAAAAATGCATTTGACAAAGAAATTTTTCCTGTATGATTAATACAAGTAATACATATTGAAAGGTCCTGTTTGCTTAGATCAAATTAAAGGTTAGGCAGTTAAGGTTTGACAGCTGAGGTGAAATCTTAGCTGTCAGAGGTTAACTGGTTTTAAAGATTAGAGTTAAATGTGCAGCGGAATAAAAGTGTTTGAAATAATGTAAAGACAAGTGAATAGTGTATGTGTGTGTATATGTGTGTGTGTGTTGTGTGATAATACCAATTGAACACAAGGAATTTTAAGGTGGTTCAGAGTTCACTCCTCCTACGTCCACCCTCACTGTCAACCTTGACAAGTGAGATCAATCCACTTAAATCTAGTTCCCGTTAAGATTTACAAAGGATTGGATAGGCAAGTTCCTTGAACTTCCTCTTCCTAATAAGTACAGTCTATTAGGGATTAAGCTCTACACTGAGCAATTCACATTACCCTCTTAAAGTCAGTCTTCAGGGGTTCTTACAAATCGGTTTATACACACGAGATCGATTCTGAAGTGTCTTAATGTTGTTGTGATTATTGGTTGCAGGTTGAGAAGGTTTGGATGCAAGGTTTGTAGAAGTTGTGTGTGTAAGGGGTTGTGTTCTTCAGTCTTGGAGAGTTCCTTTTATAGGCTAGGAAATAGCCGTTGGAGGAGACAAGGAGACAAGGTAGTAAATGCATGTTGGAGTTGCATTTAGAGCCTTTGTTGACTGGAGAATAATATAGTTGGAATCTGCAACCAAGCATGTGATCTTTATGGAGATGAGGCAACATACGTATGGAGTGATTGGGCAAGGCACATCTTGGTCATCACGGGAATTATTCATTCCGCTGATGTTGAAGATCATAGTTTGTTGAGGGATGAAGTCTTTGCTGTGAGAGAACCTTAGCTGTCAGAGCTAAGTTCTTGATCTAGAAGGTTTAGGCAATATGTAAAGCATCATACTACACATGTAATTAGATACATTAATGTACATGAGTGGTTTTGAGTGATATCTTTGTAGGATGATTAAATCATGGAAATTGTCCAGTTGATATATATAGAAGTGCAGTTTGAAGTTGATGGCTTAGCTGTCCAAGGTCATATGTTATCTTGGCTGTTAGATAACATATGATATATTTCTTTGTCAAAACCTTTTATAACTATGTGGCTTACATAGTTAGGTCCTAACAATTTCCCCCTTTTTGGCAAAGTAATATATCTAATAAAGATATAACCTGCAAGATACTCAAGAATGAATATACCAATGAAGATGAGGACAATCTTCTTGATTCAATCAACTGAGCTTTAAAACAGAACATATTATCCAAAATAAACATTGTTTTTAAAGCAGTAAATAAGGGTAGGGATTAAAAAGGACTTATCCAAAAAGACATAAAATTTTCTTAAGAAAATTCATCTCTTTCTCTTCTTGCTGCAAGGATCTCCTCTCTTTCTGCAAGTAGCACTCTCTTCATCTTGTCCTCAACACCTCTGTAGTACATCTCATTGTTCCATTCCCAGCTCATCTCATCATCATAGGTGAAGGTTTGGTTTTGCCTTTCCTTGAGAACAGCTTTGGACAGAGGCTCTTCATCATTTCTCAATCTCATAGTACCCCATAAGGGAGCTTTCTTTGGTTTTGAGCTCTGACCCCTTGTTCCTGCAAATAGGTTAGAAAAGAAGGGGTTTGATTGAAGAGAGATGGGTTGTTGAGTTTGATGTAGAGGTGGATCAGTTGTGACAGTGAGAACAGTAGAGGTTGAGAATTGATGCTGTTTCATCACAGGAGCACCATCTTCATCATCACTTGACACAATCACATTTGGAGCAGCACCAGAGGCTCTCTTTCCCAGGTTCACAGCTTCTTCATCAGATTCAATGGCCTTTCCTTTGGAGGACTTCCTTTCAGACTTTGAGACAGATGAGACTTCCAAAATGTGTCTCATTTTGGTTATCATTGACCTTGTAAATTTCTGCATGTCTGTGATGGTCACATGGTATGGAGGCACAAATGTTGAAGGATTGAAGTTTGGAGGAAGATTGGATTGGAGAGATCTTGTGTTTAGGGGGATGAAGGAAGAGGGTACTGAAGATGAAGGGGGAAACATAGGCGGCGAGGCTTGGTCTTGCAATGACAGCCATGATAATGGATTTATTGAGGCAAATCCTCCAATACATTTCTTTGGCAAGCTCAATGCATAGGGCATAAACTAGGGATGAGGGCATGTAGATGCATTCATTGATGTTGCTTGACAATAATTGAGAGAACAGCATTTCCCAATCAATGATGGTTCCAATGTCCATGAAGTTTGGCAATCTGGGGGCATTGTGAAAAAAGGAGTTTGGAAGAGCTATCCTATATCTTTTCCATTCCTCATGGGCAAACATAATGAGACCACACCTGTTTCTTGCATGGATCATGATGGAATTTTTGCTTAACAGCCAAGGATTGGAGACTAGGTGAGGATTAGCAATTTCAGGAAAATGGGAAATACCCTTCAATCTTTGGTGGGCAGCCATGATAGAGGGGAAGGAAAAGTTAATGTCACAATCTAAAATCCAGGGTTCACAAGAAGGGAGGATTTCAGACTCAAGAGAAGGATCATGAGTTTCTTGGGTTTGATCAGGCTCACTAGGTTTAGATTGAGAAATAGGTTCAGATTGGAATTCTTGTTCAGGTTGAGATTCAGGATCTTGGGTAGCAATATGAGGTTCTTGAGTTTGAAAGGGTTCAACAGGTTTGGGTTGAGGTTCAGGTTCAGGAAGGGGTTCAGGTTCAGGTATGCTTGCTTTCTTAGCCAAATCTCTGGTTTTGATAAGTTTCAAGGCTTTTTGGGTTTCTTCCTCTGTTAGCAGTTGTCTCAAGTAGTAGAGAACAGCAGGGACATGCTTGGGATCCTCTAAGGAAAGTCCTTCAGATGCTTTGAAGATGTTTTCAGGAATGGGGGAAGGATCTGAGGGACTATCAGAGGGTGATCCTTGACTAGAGATAGGCATAGCTGTCAGAATGGGAGACATAGGACTTTTGTTCCCCCTTAACAGAGGCTCATCTTTTTCAGAGCTAGAGCTATTCCCCCTATCTTTTTCAACACTAGGCTCATTTGGACTAATGTTGGAGGGATTAAGATTCAAGATGCCTTGAGCCACAGAGTCATGAGGTGAACTGGATTGGTCTTTGGATGAGGAGGGTTGAGGAGTGGTTGGCTTCAACTTTTTGGATGGGGGAGCATCTTTATCTGATTTTCTCTTCCTAGAGAAAGTACTGATACTAAGAGAAGGCTTAGAGGTTACCTTGGATGGGGTTTCAGCAATTGAGACAACCTTAGCTGTCAGAGATGAAGCTTCCATAGCTGTCCCAGAGGACTGTCCAACCTTAGCTGTCCTCACTTCCATTAGTGACTCAGCAACAGCTCTTCTCATATCTTCATCATACTCATCACCTTGAGCTTCACCAGCATACACAGCATCATGGATTTCTTCCTCTTCACCATCATACTCATCAATGTCCTTGAAGATAGGATCTGACTGAGTATCTTCACTGTCAGCTTGTTCTTCAGCAACCATCTTCCCTTTGTCAGTTCCTTGAGCACTTTCTTGCTCAACAGCTACCTCTTCTTGAATTTGCTTTCCTTTGCTAAGCTTCTTTCCCTTTCCAGTTCTCTTCATCTTGGCTAGGCTTTTTCTCCTTTTGATTTTGCTAGGAGAGGTCTCTTGAGCTCTTTCTTTTATGACAACACCTTTGTCATGCTTTCTCTTGGATCTTTTGTCATTCACCATGTTTACCAATCCCTTCCACATCTTCATATCTTTCTCAGTCTTCTCTTTCAGTCTTTGAGAGGCTTCATCAAAATTCTCAGAGCTGTCCCCAAGCTCTAATTTCTTCTTGCTCTTGAGTTTGAAAGTACTTAAGTTGAAGCTTCTGGTTGATACTAGAGATGTAGTCTCAAGCCACTCATCCTTTAGGGGAGGATTCAACCTTGGAATAAGGTGATGAAGAATTCCACTCATGAATCTGAAATTGTTCATCCTTGGGTTTTGCTTTTTGAATTTCCAAGGAGAAGGAGATATGGCCAATTGAAAGTTATGCAGTAAAGCAACACTCCAGTTTACCTCTTTGGTTATCAAACTTAGGGCTTGCTTCCATTCATTAGGACTAATTTGATCAAAAGATGATTGCTTTCCATCAAACCCTTTGATGACAACATCCATTAGGGTTGATTTGAACAGATCAAGGTCCTTCTTTTTGATTGGTTTGTCTTGAACCAATTGATATTTGCAACTTGGTTTGTCAAAGAACCTTTTGTAGAATGGTTCCAAGTTGTTGTCTTTCCTATTCCAGAGATTTGAGAGACCTTCACTTTTGATAGGGATGTTGTAAACCTTGGACACAACCTTGGGGGTCACATTGATTTCAGTACCTTCAATGGTGGTTTTGATTGCCCCAGTTGATTGTCTTTCTCCTTTCATAAAAATCTCTCTGCATAGCTTCTCATAAATTGGAGGTTGAGCTTCCATCATATTGCAGAGATGATTGGATTCCAGAAGTTCTTTGATGAGAGCTCCAACATTGTGCTCATAGAACTCAGGTTTGATGAAATATCCATGGGCTTCAGGGTAAGACATGTTTGAACTTAGAACAGAGAGTTTTTAGGGTTTATGAGAAAAACAGAGGGAATCAAAGGGTGAATTTAGAAGGGAGAATAGTGATTTGTTAACTGAGGGATTAGTTCGCAAGGTTAAATGATAGTTTGAGGAGGGAATTTGTGTTTGTTTAAACGGCTAATACGTGGGTTAGTGTAACGGTTAAAAGATAGCATTTAAGATAGTGACTGTTCATGAATAGTGTTTTTTGTCCCACTACTCATTACATGTACAATAACTTCCCATGAAACAAGGGAGTTATTTCCGTACACTAAAGCGAAATTTCAGAGGGAATAAACAGAGACATTAATAGATATGTGTTAGTGGCAAGTTTCAAAACTTCCTCGATTTGGCAAGAACTAAATTCATAGCTGTCAGACTTAATGACCAGCCAAGCCTATTTTGAATAATCATTGCCACTATTTTGACTGAAACTAAAATTGGCTATAAAAGGAAATGGTTCAGATGAAGAAATTTACCAAATTCATTTCATTCATAGCCAATGGGAAGACTTGTTTCAAAGTTCAGTCCTAGCAAAATGGCTAAGACAGCAAAGAGACTTGTTTTTCAAAGTCCAAGGGTAGATGAAACAAGAGAGGCAAGGTTTGAGAGAGAGTTTCTGTCATATAGGCTCCAAACTGATACTGGTTTGGAACATGAGGTGGATCAAATGCTCAATGATGATCCACATAAGGAAGAGGAGTTGAGAGAGAGAGAGAGATAAGAAGGAAATTTTGGGAGGAGGAGAGACTAGCACTTTTGGAAAGAGAGAAAAATAGGTTGAGGGAGATAGCTAAGAACAAGGGTAAAGCTAAGATGGTTGAGGAAGGGCATAATGATCCGATGTACTAAAGGTTAAGCTGTCAAGAAAGGAGAGGGAAGGAGAATCAAGTAAGCAAGTTAAGGATGGTGTAGAGAGGGTTTATACCTTGGGTGAGCTAGTGAAGCTTGATAGTAATGAAAGGATTAAGGTTGACACACAAATTGGTCAACCTGATTTCATAGCTGTCAAGGAATACACAGCTGTCACCAGGGATTCCCTAACTCTTAGCCAAACAGTTCTTGAGGGAACTGGAGATAACTTTGCAGGAGTGCAAAGTTCTCCTTCCAAGGTTTATATGAAGTTGTTTTCTCAATTTCTCAAGTGTTTGAGTCCAGCTGTTCTGAATGGTGATGAAGATGAAGGTCCTCAGTCTGATCAAGCTATCATTGCACAGGCAAGTGCAAATTCTTCAGTACCTTCACTTTCTCTCACCACTCGGTGAGTATCCTCCTTATAATGCAGTTGAAGAATGGTGGCCAAGAAGGGTGTGTCCTTCTTTGCAGTTCTCAACCACAGCCATTGATCCTTTTATGGAGAGGCACCCTGTATGGCTAGAGAGATATGGAGACATTAAAGAGAATGCATATCAAGCTTCAGACATTATCTATAGTGATAAAGGATATGGGGATGATTATTTCCAAGATCAGCTATGGGATAAACAGGACTGACAGTCCTTAGCTGTCAAAGCTTTTCAGAAGGGCTTGCTGTGATGAGAAGGAGGGTTGTGAAGCTTATGGTAATATGGGTTTATGTTTGTTTTTATGATTTTTGTGTTTGAAGTTTGATTGTAAGGTAGGAATGAATTTTGGTTTTGATGTTTAAGAGGCTTTTGGTTTGGTGGAAGGGGTTAGCTGTCAGATACCATGTTGACAGCAGCCATAAGATAGGGTTTTATCTTTAATGAATAAGAGTCTTTATTTTGGTAAGTTGATCATGCCTAGCATTGCTCTTAACATCTCAAATCTTTTCTCATCCATAGCCTTTGTTAGAATATCAGAGACATTTTCCTCAGTACAAACTTTAGCAAGGTTGATATTCCCTTTTTCAATATGATCTCTGATGAAGTGATGTCTGACCTCAATATGCTTTGTTTTTGAGTGTTGGACAGGATTTTCTGTCATGGCAATGGTACTTGAGTTGTCACAAAAGATGGGAATGTTAGACAATTCAATTCCAAAGTCATGTAGTTGACTTTTGAGGTAAAGTATTTGTGAACAACCTGAAGCCAGGCTGACAATATACTCGGCTTCAGGTACATTGAGGTGGCTACTGAGGTTTGCTTTTTGCTTGACCATGAAATAATTCTAGATCCAATAAATTGGCATCCACCACTTGTGGATTTTCTATCTAGATTACATCCAGCATAGTCAGAGTCAGTGAATCCAATTAGAGAAAATGGGGATTCAGTAGGATACCACAAACCATAATCAGGGGTTCCTTTGAGATATCTCAAAATTCTCTTGACAGCAGAGAGATGAGATTCCTTGGGGTTTGCTTGAAATCTTGCACAGAGACAGACACTGAACATAATGTCAGGTCTTGAAGCTGTCACATAAAGAAGAGATCCAATGTAACTTCTGTAAAGTGTTGGATTTACACTTTGACCATCTGGATCAGCATGAAGTTTAGTTGTGGTTGACAAGGGAGTTTTGGCAGGGGAAGCAGTTTGCATGTCAAACTTCTTGATCATATCCCTTGTGTATTTAGCTTGGTTAATGAATATTCCTTCCTTCATTTGCTTGACTTGAAGCCCTAAGAAGAAAGTGAGCTCACCAATCATGCTCATTTCAAACTGATTCTTCATAATATCCCCAAATTCAGTGCACAAGTCCTCATTTGATGAGCCAAAGATGATGTCATCAACATAGACTTGTATGAGCAACTGATCATCTCTATATTTCTTGATAAACAAAGTGTTATCAATATGGCCCTTGGTAAATCCTTTGCCAATGAGATATTTAGATAGGGTATCATACCAAGCTCTTGGTGCCTGCTTAAGCCCATATAATGCTTTGTCCAATTTGTATACATGATCAGGAAATTTGGGATGCTCAAATCCAGGAGGTTGAGATACAAACACCTTTTCATTTAGGACTCCATTCAGAAATGCACTTTTGACATCCATCTGAAACACTTTCATCTTCTTGAATGAAGCATAGGCAAGAAATAACCTTATAGCTTCAAGTCTTGCAACTGGTGCAAAAGTCTCATCATAGTCAATACCTTCTTCTTGTCTGTATCCTTGAGCAACCAGTCTAGCTTTGTTTCTTACTACAATTCCTTCTTCATTCATCTTATTCCTAAAAACCCATCTTGTTCCAATGACAGTTTGGTTCTTTGGCTTAGGAACAAGCTTCCAAACTTTATTTCTTTCAAATTGCTCCAATTCTTCCTCCATTGCTTCTATCCAATCTGGGTCTTGAAGGGCTTCATTTATCTTTTTGGGTTCAATTTGAGAGATGAAGGCACTCATTAGAGAGTCAAGAACAGGCATGTCAGGTGGAATGTCCATTTTGTGTATAGGTAGGTCAATATAGATGATTTTTGTTTGGAGGAATGATGTGGGTAATGGTTTCAGGTTGAGGATTTGAATGAGAGGAGTTGTTATCAGGTTGGATAGAGTCTTTTTCAAGGGAATTTTGATGACTGGATGAAGGTAGGTTATGAGGTGTACCTTGGCTGTCAGATTCACCTTTGCTGTTGAGAAGGGATTCTTGGCTGTCAAACAAAGAAGGTTGTTTATTAGTGTCTTTGGGCACTATATAGGGAAGGGAAGGTGAATCTTCTTCAGGAATGAGACATGAGGGATCATGCACAGGAGACACTTCAGGTAGGTTATCTGAATTTCCCACAGCTTCATCAAAATCACATAGCTCAGTGTGACTTTGGTCATTATTTTCATCAAAGTCTACATGAATTGATTCCTCTACAACAAGTCTTCTTTTGTTGTAAACCCTATAGGCTTTGCTAGTGTTGGAGTATCCAAGGAAAATTCCTTCATCACTTTTTGAATCAAATTTGTCAAGATTGTTTTTCCCATTGTTGTGTATGAAGCATCTACTTCCAAAGCCATGGAAGTAAGAAATGGTTGGTGTTCTTCCATTCCAAAGTTCATAGGGAGTCTTGGAGTGAAATTTGTTGATAAGGGTCTTGTTCTGAACATAGACAGCAGTGGTGACTGCTTCACCCCAAAAATATTTAGGAAGGTTGTGCTCTGACAGCATAGACCTTGCTGCCTCACAAATTGTTCTATTCTTTCTTTCAGTAATCCCATTTTGCTGAGGAGTTCTAGGAGCAGAGAAATTGTGATCAATCCCTTTTTGATCACAGTATTCTTCAACACCAGTGTTCTCAAATTCCTTACCATGATCTGATCTGATTTTGATGATGGATAAACCCTTTTGGTTTTGAATTTTATTGAACAGTTTGACAAGTTGTTCCAAAGTGTCTCTTTTAGATTCAAGAAGTATGATCCAAGTGAATCTAGTGTAGTCATCAACTACAACAAGAGAGTATCTCTTTCCACCAAGAGATCTAGTTTTGATGGGTTCAAAAAGGTCCATGTGGAGAAGTTGAAGTGGTTTTGAGGTATCTAATCTGGTTTTGGCAGTGAAGGAGGTTTTCTTTTGTTTTCCACATTGACAAGCTTTGCACAACTTGTCCTTTTTGAAGGGTATTTTGGGTAGGCCTTTTACTAGGTTTGAGTTGGATAGTTTTGAGATACTTTTCAGGTTTAAGTGAGCCAATCTTTTGTGCCATAGCCAAGACATGTCAGATTGACTGAAGGAGAGTAGGCAATGGGCATCTGAGGAATCCACAATTTCTAGGTTTAGACAGTAGAGGTTGCCTTTTCTTATTCCAGAGAGGATTGATTTGTTGTTGACATCCTTGACAGTGCAGTGGTTTTTGGAACAAACAACATGATATCCCTTATCACAAATTTGACTAAGGCTAATCAAATTGTGCTTGAGACCCTCTACATAAGATACATTAGTGAAAATAATATCTTTAGTAACAAGGTTTCCTGATCCTTTGACTTTGGCTTGAGAATTGTCACCAAAAGTTACATTTGGACCATTTTTAGGGACATATTGTTGTAGCCACTCCTTGTTGTAAGTCATGTGCCTGCTGCATCCACTGTCCAAGTACCATATTCCTTTCCTAGGTTCCTACAAAACAGAAAAATACATTTATGGTACCCTTTATTCTTTTGGGTCCAAAGGATTAGAATTTCTTTGGTACCCTAGCTTTGTTCATTGCTCTCTTTCCAAAGTACTGGTTTAGGGCATTATAATATCCCATGATTTGCAGCATATAGGGAGTAGGAGCAATAGGTTGGGTTTGATTAAGAAATTGGTTAGGAGAAAAGAATTGGTTTTGGTTATGAAACTGAGAATGGCTTGGGGAATTATGAGATGATCTAGGAGAGGTATTGTGTTGGGCATGGTTTCTTCCATTTGAGAATGGCCAGTTAGGTCTTTGAGGTTTGGCATATGAGTGATGATCATAGAATCTTTGCTGTCTTGGAGACCTCTGCTGTCCACCATATCTTGGCTGTCTAGGAAACCTCTGCTGTCCACCATGTCTTGGTTGGTTCTCCTTCATTTGCTCCTTGATTCCTTTCTTTTGCCATATGTATTTACCTTTGCTTGCTTGTTTTCCTTTTCCTTTTGACTGTTTTAAGATGGCTATATGAGTTTTATCAGTGTGAGTGGGGCTATCTGGAGTTGATACGTCAGTGTGACTGGAGCTAGTTTCATCCTTTTTTTTTTTTTTGAGATCTTCCTTGGTTTGGATAGGATAAACATTTTCTTGGGCTTTGACATAGTTCATGCTTTCAAGAACCATCTTGTCAATGGCCCTTTCATCAGTAAGAGGGGTATATGTGTACATAGTAGGATTGTTAGCTCCAATTCCTGATTTGTCACCTGGGTGTCTTTGGTTGTAGCTAAAGTGGGTCAAGGCTTCTCCAGGAGTACATCCAGGTTTCAAACTTCTTTACGAAGGATTCATTTTCCTTTTCAAGATTGATGTTGGTTTCAAAGTTTAGAATTCACAGTATCGGCTCTTCATTGGCTTTTTCAAGCATAAGGTTTTGAACTTTCAGTCCTTGGTTGGCTCTTTCAAGGCTTTCAATGGTTTTACTTTGGGATAGATTATCAGTGAGCAATGAAGCAAAGCCAGTTTGGTGTCTTTTATTTGAGTTAAAAGATTACTAATTAATTGCTTAAATTCTTCATTGTTTAAAGTGTTAAATTGAGGTACCTGCTTTAGTTCTTCAGCAACAGCTAAGGCTTTAAGATCTTCTTCATTGTCTGAGTCTTCATCATCTCCAGCCATCAAGCATATCATTGCTTCTTCTCCTTCACTTTCAGAGTCACTATAGTCACATTCCTCATCACTAAACTTAGATGAGTCAGCAATCAATACTTGCTCTTTGTTCTTTTCATTTTTCTTCTTTGTGCAGTTGTAGCAGTTACACCTTGAACTGTGAATAATTTCCTTGGAGTATGAGAACTTCTTATCTGTCTGATTTTCCCTAGGTTTCCTTGGTTCAGGGCAATCAGATGAGTAATGTCCAAGCTTCTTACAGTTGAAGCATTTAACTTTCTTTTTAGGGTTTTCTTGATCAGAGGTGGATGGGCTATAGCTTTTCTCAAAGGACTTCTTATGTGCTCTCAAGGTATTTCTGACAGCCATGGATATGAGACTAGGTAGATCTCCTTGAGACAGGTTGTTTGAGGGAAGGTTTACTTTTTGGAGGGAAAGAAGAACCATGGAATCAATGTCTTGTTGGGTGATTGATTTTTGAGTGGTTTCTTGGGCAGTTAAGGCAAGGGTTTGTGAAATGGAAGGAACTGGTTGGAGTTTTATCATTCCTTCTAGTTCATAAGCTTCAAGCTTACCAAAGTATTGTTCAACAGTCATGGTGCTCCATTCTGAGCCTTCTCTTATTGGTAGAGCTACCTTCTCATATTCTTGAGGAAGGTTGGAGTATATTTTGAGACACAGATCTTGGTTTTCAAAGGTTTTACCATGATCAGCAATGGATCTTACCAAGTCTTCAAACCTTGGTTTTGCAGCACTTACTTTCTCACCAGGGTAGAACTTGAAGTTGTCAAGTTGTCTAAGAAGGTTGTATAGGTTTTGTGTTCTAACACTGGTGTTTTTGGAACTTGGTATGGATAAGTTCCCAAGCAGCCTTTGCAGATGGTTCCTTGGCAATTTCTTGAGCAAGTGAGTCATTTACACTCTTTTGGAGTATGTTCTTGACTTTAAGGTTGGCATGACTAGCCGTCTTTACGAATCATCCCGAGAATTCTGGAGATTTTACTTTGCTAGGTCCACCATTTGTATCAACAGATACAGGGTATGTGACTTCATTTTCAAGGGCATACCAATTCCAAATACTATTGGCATCAAGGTATGTTTTAATTTTTGATGCATATATTTCAAATGATCCACAGTCATCAATATGGGAAATGTCTTTCTCATTATTTCTCCTTGGTTGAGGCATGGTGGGTTGGTAGATGATCCTTCACAAGTTGTTAGACTTTTGTGTGTGAAGACAAGCTCTGATACCAATTGAAAGGTCCTGTTTGCTTAGATCAAATTAAAGGTTAGGCAGTTAAGGTTTGACAGCTGAGGTGAAATCTTAGCTGTCGAGAGGTTAACTGGTTTTAAAGATTAGAGTTAAATGTGCAGCGGAATAAAAGTGTTTGAAATAATGTAAAGACAAGTGAATAGTGTATGTGTGTGTATATGTGTGTGTGTGTTGTGTGATAATACCAATTGAACACAAGGAATTTTAAGGTGGTTCAGAGTTCACTCCTCCTACGTCCACCCTCACTGTCAACCTTGACAAGTGAGATCAATCCACTTAAATCTAGTTCCCGTTAAGATTTACAAAGGATTGGATAGGCAAGTTCCTTGAACTTCCTCTTCCTAATAAGTACAGTCTATTAGGGATTAAGCTCTACACTGAGCAATTCACACTACCCACTTAAAGTCAGTCTTAAGGGGTTCTTACAAATCAGTTTATACACACGAGATCGATTACAAGTGTCTTAATGTTGTTTTGATTATTGGTTGCGGAGTTGAGAAGGTTTGGATGCAAGGTTTGTAGAAGTTGTGTGTGTAAGGGGTGTGTTCTTCAGTCTTGGAGAGTTCCTTTTATAGGCTAGGAAATAGCCGTTGGAGGAGACAAGGAGACAAGGTAGTAAATGCATGTTGGAGTTGCATTTAGAGCCTTTGTTGACTGGAGAATAATATAGCTGGAATCTGCAACCAAGCATGTGATCTTTATGGAGATGAGCTGGCAACATCTGTATGGAGTGATTGGGCAAGGCACATCTTGGTCATCACAGGAATTCTTCATTGCTGCTGATGTTGAAGATCATAGCTGTTGAGGGATGAAGTCTTTGCTGTGAGAGAACCTTAGCTGTCAGAGCTAAGTTCTTGATCTAGAAGGTTTAGGCAATATGTAAAGCATCATACTACACATGTAATTAGATACATTAATGTACATGAGTGGTTTTGAGTGATATCTTTGTAGGATGATTAAATCATAGCTGTCCAGTTGATATATATAGAAGTGCAGTTTGAAGTTGATGGCTTAGCTGTCCAAGGTCATATGTTATCTTGGCTGTTAGATAACATATGATATATTTCTTTGTCAAAACCTTTTATAACTATGTGGCTTACATAGTTAGGTCTTAACACATATCAATAAATGTTTCATTGTAGGGTGTTAGAATATGATTACTATCTAATTTTTATTTATATACATTTCTGTGCAAATTTACCTAGATAAGACCTTGATTTCACTAAGGAAAGAACGACTATTAGTGGGCCATCAACCGCCAGATCAATATAGTTCAGAATTTGATTGGCATAATCATCCCAAACTATGCATGTTAATTTATTTTTACTGCATTTTCAAGTTAGAAGGATTGTTAAATACAAATAACTGACTTTTATTTTTAGAAATAAAGATAGTTATATTTTCAGATTATTTATTTTAACTCATAAACCAAAATCTGTTATTCAAACTTTTATTTTTAAAACTGTTAACAAAATATTTTTTTAAGAATAAAAGGAAAAAAGGTTTTTTATTTCCAATTATTTTGTGTTTTCAAACATAAAACACAACCTGCTATCTTCAATCTCTCTATCTTCAATCTCTATTTCAACAAATTTGACATCATTTTTGTATTTGAGTGCTCCCTTTCCAACCAATCTGTCAATAACATCTGAAAATATAAAATGCATTTCTGTATTAGATTATATAAAGATATGGCTATATGTATGCATGCGAAAATGAGTCTATAAATAACCAAATAATGAAAAATTTGCATACTACCTATTAGTTCAGAATTTACAGCATCTTAAATTGCATAAACTCCTGGATATGTCATTAGGTTGAAGAAAAGATGTTTCAGGAAATTTTTTCCCCTTGCTGACATGATAACTGTCGATTCTATGAAAATAACCTTGCATGGTTGTGCCACAATTTTGTACTTCCCACGATTGTCCACTACAAGAACATTAGAAATAACATATATGATTTGCTCTATAAGCTTGCCCCTAAACTTTCGTAGGAAAGAGATTGGAATCGTTGCTTATATTCTTCCTCCCTAAATAGAAAAGCCAAAGTTATTATATCATTTAATAAATTCTGTTAAGACTAAAAATAAAATCTGCTATAAATAAAAAAACTTCTTACCTACATATCTACAAGAATGAACTTAGATGAAGCAGGTAACTTCATCTTGTTGCCAGGATCCACATTCCATTGATGGGCAATCATAACTTTAATGGTCCAATCGGACCTTCCCTTTGCTTTGGAGGTCACGGAAGAGAGTATAACTAATTGACATTGTAAATAAGAGTGTTATGCTAGGAATGGTATGAAAAGAGAATTATTTGCATGTTTCCATTTATAGCTGATTATGACTGTTCTATTTTATGTGCTGATTATGAAATGATTATGAAAGAAAGTCTTTTCATATACCAAGAACCCTTTCATATACCAAGAATCCTTTCATATACCAAGAACCCTTTCAGTTCAAAATAAATAATCTTAGTTAGTAAGATTAGGAAGAACTTTATAGTATTTTTCTGATTTATCATGTTGTATGTTGTATGTATTATTTAATTATTCATTATATTTTTTGTATTAGGAGTACTATTAATGTTTTTTTTTTTTAAACTAATTTGCTTTAAATAAATTCACTTTTACGATTTAGAGCGATGTACATTTATTTCGGTTAAATACAAATGTAAAATTTATAAACATTCTGTAGGGTGTATGTATTATTTAATTATTCATTGTATTTTGTAATAGGAGTATTATTTATTTTAGTTTATCCTGGTGTATGTATTATTTAATTATTCATTTTTTTTGTGATAGTATTTATTCTAGTTTATCTTAATGCATGTAATATTTAATTATTCAATTTATTTTTGTAATAGTAGTTATCCCTCGTATGGTGGGTCTGAGTAACATAGGTTTCAAGTTCATAAATAGTTTTGATGGAATAGTAGTTATCCCTCGTATTCCATTCTTTTTTAATAATCTATTTTTATGACATATTTGTAATAAGTGAACACTATTAAGTATTTATTAGAATTAGCTCAGGTTGCCAAATTCTGTAAGCAACTAACGTTGGTAATTGTTTTTTTTTTTGGTATCTGCACAATTATATGTGTCCCAAATTACGGTGTTTACAGCCTGTTAAGTAATGGATTTTGTTTTCTAGAAAGTTCAAAATAAATGTGTTAATGTTAAGATCATGTGTTGCCATGAATGTTGTCCCAAGTGTTGCAAACCAGTGTTGCCACTGGTGTTGCCACAAGTGTTGCCATTTGGATTTGGAAACACTGAAATAGTTACTGTATTTTTCACAAATATTAATGGGTAAATTAATGTTTATATAACAGTAGTTAGTCTCCTTAAAATGAGCTTGAAAAGAGCAACAGAATCTGCCCAGGCGAGAGTTACGAGAAGAAGTAATTAACAAATAAACATGTGTTTATTTGTTTAATTAATGACCAAGCAAAGAGATATTTTATTCAGCTATTCTGGGGGAGAACAAGTCAGAGTACAAGGCAATCAAAGTTAAGAGGTACAAGCAAGAGAAGCAAGAGAAGACTAGGTCTCCTACAAATGAGGCGAGAAGGCATAAATGGAGGAAACAAACTCAAGGTCATTGGGCGATCATTTGAGTAGGCTCCAAGACTTTGTGGCCTATAAATAGTGCAATGGATCTTCATTGAAGATCATCCAATTCAGAAAACGCAAATCTGCACAAGAAAGTAGAATTCTGCTCTCAAGTGTTGCCATTCAGTGTCGGCAACACTTTATCCAACACTCGAGAATTTCATATAGATTTTTATATTTTTGTGAGGTTTTGAGTGTTCATTTTCAGAGAGAATTTGTGTATATGTTGTTCCTTATACCAGGGTTCGTTTATCATTAAGGAACTTCTTCGACCTTGTATTGAATTCATATTATTAATAGAAAGGTCTTGCCTTTTTGGCACCCATCAAGTTATATATTTATATAACTTGATAAAAATTATATTCTTGTGTATTGCTTTAATTTTTCCGTTGCAAATTATATTTATTTCTATTGATTTGTGCTTTTTCTAGAATTGGTGAATGTGTTGTTGTTAGTGTCATCAACACTAAGGACAACACCCGTGAGTTTCATCTCTCCTTGTGAGTTTCGTCTCATAAGTTCTTAGCCATAGACAATTTCAATTGGTATCAGAGCCTAGCACTTGATATACTAAGTGTTTAGATCCTTTTGTCATGGCTTATGATCCTGCAAACCCTAATCAAAAGAGATTATCGATTTTGGACGGATCTAATTATGCTTATTGGAAGATTCGCATATGCTCGCATATCAAATCAATTGATCTTCGGGCTTGGCGATCTATTTTAAATGGTTATTCTGTTCCAATGCTTCCTCCGGATGACGATGGTGACGTTCAAGTCAAACCTGAATTCGAGTGGACAATTGAAGAGAATAATCTTGCTAGTTTCAATGAAAAGGCACTGAATGCCATCTATGAATGGGTTGACATGCATATGTTCAAACTCATTCAAAACAGTCCCTCTGCAAAAGATGCTTGGGATACTTTACAAAGATTTTGTGAAGGAGATGGCAGTGTCCGAGAAACAAAGCTTAGAGGTCTCACTAGTAAATTTGAAAGATTAAGAATGGGTGAAAACGAAGACATCTCGTCTTATTTTGAAAAGTTGATTGATATTTCAAATGCTTGTCAAGTATTAGGGGAGCCTTTTACAAATAAACAACTTGTTTCAAAAGCTATTCGTACTCTTCCCGAACGTTTTAATATTAAAGTTTCAGCTATTGAAGAGGCCCATAATCTTTCAACAATGGACATCAACTCCTTAATGAGTATTTTGAAAAACTTTGAGTTGAATCTCAATGAACAAACGGAGGCTTCTAAAGGCAAGAATATTGCCTTAAAAGTCGAATCTTCGGACACATGTGTGGATGATGAAGATGAAGTCTTCGAGGAGTTAGATGAAAATACTAGTGTAGCTTTACTTGCAAAGAGATATAATTCTATGGTTAGAAAATTTAACAAAGTGCAGGTAAAAGCTAAGGACCAAACAACCAAAACCTCTGGTTTTGTACCAAGGAGAGGTCCTCCTCCAAATCAAAAGGATACCCCACCTAGGCGTGCATCCTCGGAAAAGATCCGGTCCGATCCTAAGTACATTGAATCTATTCAATGTCATGCTTGTTCCGGTTGGGGTCACTATGCCAATGAATGTGCTAACACCTTGAGAAAGGCGGGCAAAAACTTGTGGGTATCTCTTAGTGATGGAGAGGAGGAAGGAACGGAGAAAGAAGAAAAGACGGAGCAAGTAGTCATGATGGCCACGGTAGAGGAGCTACCTTCGACTGAGAGTGTTACTTCAAGTGTTGTTCCAGATTTGACAACACTTGACACAACATTGGTGACTTCTTCAGAAAGTGTTGCCCCAAGTGTCGTCCAGAAATTGGCAACACTTGGCACAACACTCAGCAGGTATGATTCTTTAAATGATCTTAATTTGCATGGTTCTGCTGATTTAAATTCAGAGGAGATTATAGAGGATGATCTTGATAAAGATGAGCTCATTTTTTAATTAAAAAACCTCTATAAATCTCTCCTCGTGGAATGGAAAAAGGAGAACAAGATGGTGGTTTTCTTGAAAAAGGAAAATCAGGATATTAAGAACTCCTTGACTCGGCTAGAAGCTCAACTCAGTAGGAGAGACTTGGATCTTGATAAAATCAAGGCCAAACTCAACCTAGTCGAATCCACCTTCAAAAAACTCAACACGAGTTCATCCAAATTGGATGAAATACTCAATTTGAGTAAGCCTCTGAAAGTTGGTCTTGGGTTCCAAGAATCACTCGAAAGTATTACCTCTTCCTTGTTTGATGTTGAAACAAAAAATTGTTTTGTAAAAGAGCGTGTCAAGGAAAAGGGTAGCACTCTAGTGATACTCTGATCAATCCAATGAATGTGGATCTTGTCACAAAGCTGGACATTTAAAATCAGATTGCATTTTTCTTCAAAGAAAATGTCCAGTCTTCAAGTGTCGCCTCGAAGTGTCACCGGTTTCTCGGGCAACACTCATGGCAACATTGGTGAACGAGAAATCCAGATTTTCAAAAAGGGTTGGTTACCCAAGGAAAAGCGAAATGCTATGTTGTTTATACGGCTTTAAGGACTAACATTGCAGGAACTTGGTACTTTGATAGTGGTTGTTCACGTCATATGACGGGTACAAAATCATTCCTAACAGATTACCAACCTCCAAGGAGGCTCTCAGACTTATGGTGGTGGAGGCAAAAGAGTGAAATAGTTGGTAAAGGAACACTGGATATTGTTGGTTTTCCTCCTTTGAAAAATGTCTTGCACGTAGATGGTTTACTTGCTAATTTAATTAGCATTAGCCAACTATGTGATGACAATTTGGAGGTAAAATTCAATAAAAATACCTGTGAAGTGTTTGATAACACTAACTTTTGTGTCATGACTGGAATAAGATCAAGTGATAATTGCTATCTGGTTGGTAATAAATCAGTGTGCAATTTGACAAAACTTGATGATATTAGGTTATGGCATCAAAAGTTAGGTCATTCTCATTATAGGAATCTTGAGAAGATTATCAAACACAATGCCGTCAAAGGTGTTCCTAAACTAGACCTCAAAGACACCGTGATGTGTGGTGACTGTCAAAAGGGTAAGCAAACTCGTGTTGCTCACAGTGTTGAACAACACAATGAGCAACACTCAGGAACAACACATTGTTTTCAACTTCTACATATGGACTTAATGGGTCCTATTGAGGTAGAAAGCTTAGGAGGTAAGAAGTATGTTTATGTAATAGTTGATGATTTTTCTAGGTTTACATGGGTGTATTTCTTAAGAGAAAAATCTGAAACTTTTGATAAATTTACTCACTTAGTTTCTAAAATCAAAAACATGTTTTGTTCTCCTATTTTTCGAATAAGGTCAGATCATGGTAGAGAATTTGAAAATCTCTCCTTCTCTACATTTTGTAGTAAAAGGGGATACACCATGAATTTTCGGCACCCAAAACACCACAACAAAATGGTGTTCTTGAAAGGAAAAATAGGAATTTATTGGAGATGGCTCGTGTTATGCTAATTGCTAGAAATATTTCTAAAGGTTTTTGGGCCGAAGCATTAAACACAGCCTGTCACACTACGAATAGAGTTTTCTTAAGACCCGGTACAACTATGACACCCTATGAGATTTTAAATGGAAAGAAACCTACGGTTCACTATTTTCATGTGTTTGGGTGTTTGTGCTACATTTTAAATGACCGGGAATACTTAGGAAAACTTGATTCTAAGAGTTACAAAGCCATCTTTCTGGGCTACTCTCAAAACAGCCATGCTTATCATGTCTATAACTTGAGGTTAAAAGTGATTCAAGAATCGGTAAATATTGAATTTAACGATTACTTGAGTGCTACTGAGGAGAACCGGTGATAATATACCTCGACCTTCTTTGGAAGAAGTTGAACAGAGGGCTGGAACAGAAACTGATTCGGCCAGTACAGTCACAGATTCAAGTGTCGCCCCGAGTGTTGCCCCTGAAATGGCAACACCTGAGGCAACACAGGAGAACAGAACAGTGGCTGGAAATTCTGAGAGCAGTGACTCAGAAGAAGAAGATGGATTGGTGTACCATCAAGGCGGGAGAAATCCCCGGCTCGTATCGAAATTATCATCCCATTACTCAAGTAATTGGTGATGTTAATGAAGGGGTTCGAACAAGAAATAAGGAGCCGATAGACTACGAGATATGGTTAGGTATGTGTGTATGTCCTCCACATACTCTCAGGTAAAACACTCCTGTTTCGTTTCCTCTCTTGAGCCAAAAAATGTGATTGAAGCTTTAAATGATAAATTCTGGATTCAAGCTATGCAAGAAGAGCTTGAACAATTTACTCGTAACGAGGTTTGGTGTTTAGTTCCACGTCCTTTAAATACTAACATTATTGGAACTAAATGGATTTACAAAAACAAATCTGATGAATTGGGTAATATTGTTCGTAATAAAGCTCGTCTCGTGGCTCAAGGCTATACACAAGTGGAAGGATTTGACTTTGACGAGACCTTTGCACCTGTGGCTAGAATTGAGTCAATAAGACTTCTTCTTGCTATAGCATGTTATCTCAAAATCACATTGCACCAAATGGATGTCAAAGCGGCTTTCTTGAATGGGTACTTAGATAAAGAGATCTATGTTGAGCAACCCAAAGGGTTTGAAGACCCATTCCACCCAGACCATGTATACAGACTTGATAAAGCCTTATATGGCTTGAAACAAGCTCCTCGTGCTTGGTATGGGCGTCTAACAAGTTTCCTTCTGGAATATGGATTTGTTAGAGGAGAAGCTGATAGGACATTATTTATTCTTAGGGAAAATAAAGAGTTTGTCATTGCTCAGATCTATGTTGATGACATAGTTTATGGTTCCACATCTAAAACATGTTTACAAAATTTTGTGGAAGTTATGACATCAACATTCGAGATGAGCATGATAGGAGAACTTAATTATTTCCTAGGATTGCAGGTAAGACAGTCAGATGATGGAATCTTTATCTCTCAAAGCAAATATGCTAAGAGTCTGGTGAAGAGGTTTGGATTAGAGAGTGCAAAGTGCTCAAAAATACCTATGGGATCATCTCTTAAGGTAACCAAAGATCAGGCAGGGGAGGATGTTGACCCAACTCTGTACAGATCCATGATAGGTAGTCTTCTTTATCTTACTATCAGTCGTCCCGATATAATGTTCAGCGTAGGTGTTTGTGCTAGATATCAATCTGCTCCTAAAATTTTGCACCTAAATGCTGTCAAGAAAATCATCAAATATGTGTCTGGGACAAGTGAATTGGGAATCTGGTTCACCAAAGACACTAATACCAACTTAGTTGGTTTTAGTGACTACGATTGGGCGGGGGATATAGATGACGAAAGAGCACTAGTGGGGGTTGTTTTCTTGGGTAATAATTTAGTGTCATGGTACGATCGCAAGCAAAGCTGTGTTTCTCTCTCAGCCGAATACGAATATGTGGCGTAGGAGTTGTTGTTCACAACTAATATGGTTGAAACACATGCTTGACGACTATGGTCTTGATAGTAATATCTTGACCATGTATTGTGACAATTTGAGTGCCATAAATATTTCCAAAAATCCTGTACAACACTCACGCACTAAGCACATTGATATTCGCCATCATTTTTTAAGAGATTTAGTAGAAAAGGAATTGATCCAAATAGAGCATATTGATACAAAACATCAACTTGCTGATATTTTGACCAAAGCCTTGGACCATGAGAGATTTTCAAGTTTGAAAAAATCTCTTGGTTTATGTTTTCTATAAATCTGTTAGTGTTGCCGTCAGTGTTGCCAACACTGTCAGCAACACTTTGTATGAGTTGTATATTATTTAAAAAAAAAAAAATTAGTTAGTTTAATCCCAAATGGGGGGCATTTACTGACCTTTTTGTTCTAGTATGTGTACATTCTTAAGGTTAACATTTTTTTATAAAATACCCCTTTGTGCTTAAAGTGACAAAGTCACTTATATTATGTTGATATTGAAAAAAAAAAGGGCAAAGCGTGTTAAAATATTCCCAAAGGGAGTATTATGTAGTTGTTTTATACTAAGTATTAGGGACATGGAGCTCGCTACTACAGTGTACCCTACTTGAAAGGTATAAAACTTACTACATATAGCTTTATACATTTATAAAAAACTCGGGGCACGGAGCTCGCTACTACGATGCTTCCTTGTAAATAAAGAATGTGTAAAGCTTGCTTAAAAATTGCCTAAGAAATGATAAGTTATATATGTTGAAAAAATATCAAGGGGATTTTATTCAAAATGTTGCCTTGGATGTCACGCAACATTGCTAGTAACACATTAGTAGATGCTACATTAATTTTTTATTTTTTTTTGTTTTTGTTTTTGTTAATTAAATTTTAAATTTCCAAAAGTCTATTTTCTTACATTTAGAGTTTGTGAAATTTAAAAGGTTTTTAGCAAAAACTTTTATTTTGTCAAACTAAGTGTAATTTTATAATGTCTATTTTTTAAAATTCATCTCTTTGAATTTTGAAAAACTCAATTTTATGGATATTACTAAAATTATGTTTAGTTATTATTAAAAATTATTAAAAATTATAAAAATTAAAAAAAATTAAAAAAAAAATTTCAAAAATGGCGGATAACTTGGCTTGAGTTTGTTGGGATAAAATGGATAAAAGGTTTTAAATTTGATTTGACTATGTCAAATCAACTTAAAACCCTTTACTATTCACTTTTTAAACCCCTCACTAAACCCTCTCTCTCTCTCTCTCTTCTCGTTACCCTCTCTCTCTAGGCGAACAAACCCTTCCCCTGTTTCCTTCTTCTTCCTCGTTCTTCTCCAAAAATCCATGGCAAGCCCTAAAAATTCTTCCCAAATTTCATCTCCCATGGAGATTTCGCCCTTAGCTCCCTCTAGTGTCGCCTCCAATGTCGCCGTTCCCATGGAGATATCCCCTGCGACATTCTCGGCTACACCCACAACCTCACCATCCTTGGAAATTGTTGTCTATGATCCATCCAAAATTCCAATTCCCATCAACCTTCCAGAAGCTACCCCATCCACAGAGCTCACCTTCGCCCCTCAAAAGAAGACCAAGAAGAGAAAGGCGGTTGATGCCTCGAGCTCTTTTAGGGGTGGAGTGCGTCGTCAATCGGAGAGGATCAAAACTCTGTTCAGGTCAAAGATACCATCTAACACAGCTGATGATCCGGTAAATGTGGATGATTCTTCAAGCTCTTCGCTCAACATTTCGTCCGAGGAAGGTTCGGACCCAGCTTTTAAAGAAACAAAGGAGCCCTCATCAACTTCTGATGAGGATGAAGATGCTTGGTTGGAAGATGAAGAAACCCTTGCTGAAGCTCAGTCCAAGATCAAGAAGAAACAGAAAATTTCTGATGGTGTCGCCCCAAGTGTTGCCGATGCAATGGCAACACCTGAAGCAACACCTGCTGCCAAATCCAAAGCACAGTCGAGTTCTCCTTCGTATTCTCCCATTTCATGGCCTGAGGTACACACTCCTTCTCCCTCTCAGGATACAAAGTCAGATTATGAGTCCTTTGGGTTTTATGAACGTCCATTTCTTTCGGATGAATTTTATGGTGAAACAAACTTAGATAAGTTTGTTCAAGATTCTGAGAAGAAAATTTTGAATGAAAGAAATATGTATGTGACTCAATTTAAGGAGTTAGGAGTGTACCAGTTTTTGGAAGATAGAAATTTTCTACCTACGGTGGTAAAAGTGTCTTCCTATATTGAGAGTGTGGTTAGGAACTTTTATTCTCATCTTAGGGATAATATTGATGATAGGAATACCCCTCATTATGGAAAGATCTTTGTTAGGGGCAATATCTATGATTTTAATCCCTTGATCATCAATAAAGCTTTCGGCCTCCCTAATGTCGAAGATGAGAGTTTGGAATATGATCCTAATGCCTTAGCCACCTTTTTAACTGGAGGGAGAATTACCATTTGGACTGATCATTTTAAGTCTACCTATCTCACTTCTTTGTTTAGCGTGCTTCACAAGATATGTATAACAAATTGGCTTCCTACGGCAAATGAGAACACGATCACTTTTGAGCAAGCTAATTTGTTGTATAAACTAGGCAAGAAACAAAGAGTGAATTTTGGGAGACTAGTTTTTGCTCACCTTGCTGCATGGGCCAAGAAGAAAAAGACTTCCTCCTTCATTTTTCCTTCCCTTATTTTCAAAGTTCTTGTATACCAAAACCTTAAGCCTTGGAATGGTGATAATATCTCTGAAAAGCCTGTTTACTACCGAATTACCAAGCACTTTACTGAAGGTGATAGGCACAGGGATTTACCTTGGGTTTTGGTTACAAATGCTCCTCCAATTGATGCCCCAGCTACCGGTGTCGCCCCAAGTGTCGCCCCTGAAACTGGCAACACTTCTGGCAACTCTGCTCCTGTTATGGTTGATGCTGCTATGATTCTTAATTTTTTCAATGGTCAAGTGAAGCACATTGACTCAGTAATTCAGGGGTGGTTGGATATGCGCACTGACATGATGAAAATGGTGGATATAATTTCTTCCAAAATAGGGGGAGATAAGCCACCAAGGCGTGATGATGGAGCTGGAAATGGTGCTGGGCCAAGTGGGACAGCAGAGGGAGGTGAAGGAGCTGAAAATGCAGGTTAAAGGTGGTTGGTTCGAATGGTTTTTGATTTTGGTGGTTTGGTAACAAAAACAATTTCTTTTGTT
Source organism: Adenophora triphylla var. japonica (assembly GCA_022495995.1). NCBI lineage: Eukaryota > Viridiplantae > Streptophyta > Magnoliopsida > Asterales > Campanulaceae > Adenophora > Adenophora triphylla. The sequence goes on along the minus strand of JAFEMH010004815.1, from coordinate 16,655 downwards.
TTTATTTTGGTTTGTAATGCTTAAACAATTTCAATTTCTGTTTTTTTTTTCTTTGTTTCGGCTGGAATTTTCTTCAAACTTGGGTGGATGTTTTTGTTGAATGGATGGATGGTAGTTTTTAGATTTTAATAATTATTTTGGTTATTAATTTCGTATTAAGGGGGAGATAATTAGAAATTATGTGACTTCATTTGCCTGAAGATTGATGTTGCCACTCGTGTGAGTGTGATACTTTGATGAAAAATATGTTAACATTGCCTGAAGGTTTATGTTGTCACTATCTATCACGTGGCAGTTTTGTATTTTTGTTAAGTTTGACTAAATGTTTTGTAAAGATCATCACATTGGTATTTTGTGAAGAAATCAGTAACTAAGGGGGAGATTGTTAATGTTAAGATCATGTGTTGCCATGAATGTTGTCCCAAGTGTTGCAAACCAGTGTTGCCACTGGTGTTGCCACAAGTGTTGCCATTTGGATTTGGAAACACTGAAATAGTTCTTGTATTTTCACAAATATTAATGGGTAAATTAATGTTTATATAATAGTAGTTAGTCTCCTTAAAATGAGCTTGAAAAGAGCAACGAGAATCCGCCGGGCGAGAGTTACGAGAAGAAGTAATTAACAAATAAACATGTGTTTATTTGTTTAATTAATGACCAAGCAAAGAGATATTTTATTCAGTTATTCTGGGGGAGAACAAGTCAGAGTACAAGGCAATCAAAGCTAAGAAGTACAAGCAAGAGAAGCAAGAGAAGACTAGGTCTCCTACAAATGAGGCGAGAAGGCATAAATTGGAGGAAACAAACTCAAGTTGTTAGGCGATCATTTTGAGTAGGCTCCAAGACTTTGTGGCCTATAAATAGTGCAGTGGATCTTCATTGAAGATCATCCAATTCAGAAAACGCAAATCTGCACAAGAAAGTAGAATTCTGCTCTCAAGTGTTGCCATTCAGTGTCGGCAACACTTTATCCAACACTCGAGAATTTCATATAGATTTTTATATTTTTGTGAGGTTTTGAGTGTTCATTTTCAGAGAGAATTTGTGTATATGTTGTTCCTTATATCAGGGTTCGTTTATCATTAAGGAACTTCTTCGACCTTGTATTGAATTCATATTATTAATAGAAAGGTCTTGCCTTTTTGGCACCCATCAAGTTATATATTTATATAACTTGATAAAAATTATATTCTTGTGTATTGCTTTAATTTTTCCGCTGCAAATTATATTTATTTCTATTGATTTGTGCTTTTTCTAGAATTGGTGAATGTGTTGTTATTAGTGTCATCAACACTAAGGACAACACCCGTGAGTTTCATCTCACCTTGTGAGTTTCGTCTCATAAGTTCTTAGCCATAGACAATTTCAAAATGCTCTTAATGAGCTGAGCTGCATACAAAAAATAATAATTAGAATAACAAATTATTTTTATAGCTTGCAATTGAGAAACTGCATTAAGTTCGAGTTTCCATTTCAGTGGAGTGAAAGAAGCGGGAAAGCTGATTTAGAAAGTGAGCCAAAATCGCTTCGGCCACTATATATTAATAGATACCCCCTCCCAAAATAAATGTCGCACCTTGAATTTTTTTGTTCAACTTATTTTAACTTTGACCAAAGGTTGATGAAAAATTAATAATCTTCATGAAATTCTTGATGTGACCATAGAAAATTCTACGGAAAATACGATATGCCAAATAGGCAAAATGGACATAACAAATATATGAAAAATATCCGATATTATGGGATAAAATGGTAATGGAAAACATGGTATAAAAGACACAATGGAGATTATGGCAGCCCATATGGGCAAATGAGTTATAATGGGCTGCAATGGCTTTAGGGCAGCCCATATGGGCAAAAGCCCATCCTGACTATAAATAAAAAAGAAGCTTTTCATCTCATAGGATTCAGACTCAGGTTCACTCTCTCTCTCTCTTCCTCCCAAAACCCTAAATTCTCTCTCTAAAATATGCAATATGGCTATGCTCAAAGGATGGATCGATGATTCTCACACCAGAGGGTTTTGGGAGGAAAGACCCCCACCCCTAACGGTGCCTTGTTTTGTAGATCACAGACGGAGATTCAAGGCCTTGGACCACCATACCCTTCATCTAGATTGGGAATCCTCGGTGAGCACATTTTTTGTAGCATCAGTGTGGTTCCGATGCCGGGAAACAAGAAGAAGGTAGCCAGATATCCTACATTCACTTTCGGACATCTAGGAAAGAGGGACAGAAGTGTAGTTTAGGGGCATTTCTATATCTGAATTTTTGGAGGAAGAAGGAAGAAAGAGAGAAAGAAAAGAAACCCCCATTTCTCCAATCTGCCTCCGGCCAAAAAAATAAAGGCCCCATTGATGGAGAAAGAACTTTGAAGCTACAGTGTAGAGTGGAACATGCCGCAGCCGAAGAGCTCTCTCCGGCGACCTTAGAATCGGAGCAACTAAAGGGAGAAGCAAGATCTGCGATGTCAAAGCTGAAACAAAAACCATGAACGTGAAATCCATAACTGGCGATTTCGTTCATCTCGCAAAGGTATAACTTGCACCGATCATCACGTCAAAACGGATTGACCATTCTCAAAGTCACTCAGGCCATGCGATATTAAGTGACAACCCCCGGGACTTCAACCTTGAAATCGCCTAAATAAGAATCAAAGGATCGTTGAAAGGACTAGGGAAATCGCAGCGACGAAATCGCGGAAACTGTTAACAAACCTCGAGGTCGCTAAAACGAATCAAAATGGGATCGAAACAAATCGCCAAAAAAATTGAAGTAAATCGCAAATTGAATGAAATCACAAGTTGAATAAAATTGCATTTGAAGGAAATTGGAAAAGAAAAAGGACTTACAGAGGAAATCGCCCAGATGTAGAAAGCATGGATCTCGCCGGGAACGAAGGAAGTCGCTGGCAAAGTCACCAGTGAGCCGTCCTATGGAGTTGAGAGCAAGCGGTGCCGAATTCGCCGTCTTAAGCGAAGTCACAGAAGGAAGATCAAAATCGCCAAAGTGAAGAAAGCGGGGTCGTCGCCGAGAAGCGTGAATGTCGCCGGGAAGCAAGGATATCACCACCTCGATCGGATCGAAGTACTTTAATCGTTTTGCCAAGTTGATTTTGTACTTCATTTTGAAATGTTCTAAACATCTCAAACGATTCACTTTTGTACTTCATCAGATAGATAGCCATATCTAGATAAGTCATCAGTGAATGTAATGAAATACCAAAATTCTCCCCTAGCAATGCTGCTTAATGGTCCACATACATCCGTATGTACTAGGGCCAATAAGTCACTAGCCCTCCCACTACTCTTAGTGTAAGGTGATTTGGTCATTTTACCCAATAAACAAGATTCGCATACCTCATATGATTCATAATCATGTGAGTCTAAAATTCCATCCTTATGGAGTTTAGAAATGCGTTTCTCATTTATATGACCAAGTCGGCAATGCCACATGAACGTGTTGTTCACATCATTAGGTTTAGATTTCTTATTCACATGATAAATATCTTCAACATCATTTTGTTTCTCAACATCAAGGATATAAAGGTCAATAAATGAATCTACAATACAATAGCGCATATCATTTAAATAAATAGAAATAATATTCATACTCAAATCCGAAACATAATAACAATTGTTCAAAATAAGTACTAGTTCACTAGGTAAAGTGACTTCATAAGTCCCTACGGCTAATGCAACAACTCTTGCTCCATTCCCCATACGTAGGTCTACTTCACCCTCCTTGAGTAGCTTTCTATTCTTTAGTCCCTGCACATTTAAACAAATGTGATATCCACATCCGATATCCAATACCCATGAACTAGAAATAGAAAGGAAAATATCTATCATATAGATACCTGAATCAGAAGCAATCGTATTGCCCTTCTTCGCTTTTAGGCCTTCCTTATAAGCCTTGCAATTTCGCTTCCAATGACCAACCTCTTAGCAATGGTAGCAAATCACATTATTTTGAGAAGCTTTGGGTTTTGCCTCTTCGGCATTGGCAACCTTTGCCTTAGGTTTAGCAACCTTTGCTTTACCTTCCTTTTTGAATCTCTTTCCTTTGTTAACCATTAACACATTTGCGGTACTAGGCTTCTTGATATTTTTCTCTACATTCTTAAGCATCGCATGCAATTCTGACAGATTTTTCTCCATTCCACTCATGTTATAGTTCATAATGAAATGACCATAACTTTCAAAAGTAAATGAATTCAATATCATATTCGTAGCGAGTTCCAAACTCACAGATACCCAAGCCTAGCAAGGTGCTCAATGTAACCTTTCATCTTAAGGACATGAGGACCAACCGACTGTCCCTCTTGCATCTTGCATGCATTTAGGGCCTTCACCACGTCATACCTCTCTTGCCTAGCTTGCACTTGGAATATTTCCTTTAAGCGCTGGGCTAGGTCAAAAGCAGCTTCCATGTGTTCAAGGTCCTTCTCGAAGAGCCTTACACATGGTGGCAAGTATAAGGCAAGCAACATCATTAGAATCATCAACATGTTTCTTATCTTTGTTCCTTATCTTCCCTAGAAGCATTAGCGGCGGGTTCGGCAGAACGGGTTCATCAAGAACATACTGTTTCTTCTCTTGCCTTAGAACAATTCTTAGGCTTCTCATCCAATCAGAATAGTTTGTACCGTTCTCTTCGAGCTTGTCCTTATCAAGGACCGATCGCAGCGACAAGGGTTGATTATTGTGAGATGCCATTCTATAATAAAACATGCAAACAATATGAGCACATATAAGTATCAACACATTTACCATCTAGAGACAAATAACGTATTTCATAAATACTCCCACTAAATTATACACCTTCAAATACAAGTATGTATTATATAATTATAATGGGCTAAGATCTCTATTTCACTTGATTTTGGTTTAACTGAGTCAATGCCCGAAATCAAGCTATTTAGGTATATAACACTTATAAATCATATCATATATGACTCTTAAAACTTTTATGAGATTCTAGACATCTTATGTCAACACATGTTTTAATCTTATCTATGCCTTGGGTCAAAACACTTTTGAAAGCACCAATTAAGTTCAACCTTTTTCAAACGTATGAGACACAGAACGATGCACCCAACTGAGTCGAAACTACATCAACCGTTATCTCATCTTAATCGCATATTAAGATATAATGATGCACCCAACTGAGTCGAAACTACATCAAAATACCCAAATATTTCACAAGGGTTATAATCAAGGGGTGACATAAAACTTAAACATTTAAGAAGGTTTTTCCATATAGCAACAAACATCGCATGGTTGTATATGAAACTTATGTGTACATAATCATGAACATGAGATTTCACATAACATCCTACTTTAGGATGATACAAATAATCATGTAACAAATTACAATTATCAATTACATAATTATTCAATTCTCAAAATTTAAGGATTCAAATAATCATGTTAATCAAATTAAATATGAACATCAAATCATAAACAAACAATTTGTTTCAAATTGAGAATTTACTAATCTAATTAATCAAATTAAATAGATTAATAACCCATGTATAAGATCAATTTTATTAATCAACTATTAATCATAATCGTGTTATATCTCATATAATTGTTTTCATAAAACAATACACATAAAATCATCAATCTATATCACATAGCATGTTAAAAAGCATATAATCAAATTATATCTAGCATGCCAATTTAACCTAATCATGATTAAACGCTGATACCACTGTTGAGTTTTAGGGTTGCATGCGCGGCGGAAGACTTGGAAATAAACACAAAACCCTAGCCATGAATCAGTCTAACATGAATAGATTAAATACGTGAATATAGATCTACTAACCTTGGTTGCGAATTTGTCTTTCGTATACAAATCGTAATTCACCTTTTGAGTTGTAGACGAAACTTGGATCTTCTTCCTTGTTCTTCTTTGTGATGAATCAACAATGCTAGGCCTTCAAGCTTTAGGTGATAAAGCAATCACCCTCTATTGGTAATCCACACGTGAACGAACCAATATCGAATCTTGTTGGATTGCTAGATGATCCCCCCCCCCCCGATTATTGAAACACCTTTCAATAATCTATGACTAATATAGAATTGAATCTAGGGTGTTTTGATCTTTGATTCGTAATCAAAAACAAAAGAATTGTGTTTCTCAAGCCCTAAAATCCGTGTGTCTTGGCTGGGGAGAAGGGGCTATTTATACTTTATAAATATCCCTAACCATTAGGGAGAAGATCCCTAGTCCAAAGCCAAAATGGATCTGCTGAAGCTGTTATGCACGGCCGTGCACTTTAGTATGCACGACCGTGCAACCTCTTGCACGGGCGTGCACATAAAACAGCACGGCCGCTCCAGCCCTTTTGCACGGGCGTGCAGATTACAACGCACGGCCGTGCAACAGCCCCAGATTCTAATTTTCAGATTTGAGCCATTGTCAATCCGTTCTTAGTGTGTGACCCTTTAGAAATTATATTTATGCTTGTAGTGAGTCGAAACATCGATCCTCACAAGACATAAGTGGTTTCTAGCAAACCATTATGTCCACCCAATTAATATAACATCAAAGCTTGATTCCTTGATAGATCAGTGTCACAATCCTTCGTCACACGCTGTCATATTGAATATAAGTCATGGTTTACGTTAACTTATATTGTTCAATGCTTTCTCGATTCCGAATATGTTGATAATCCAACAGCATTTGATTTCTAACGAATCTCTTGAGTGTGGCCACACATTTCATCAATACTATTCATCGAGGGGCCCAAGCAGACATCTCTCATAACGAGGGACAAATCCCATCTTGACTTATCATTCTTCCCTACAAGAATCCAATCGCGCCAACATAGCCCTTATTGCTATCCTATTAAAGATAGTGTTAGACTACATCAAATACAACGTTCATCATGTGGAAGACGATGATAATCTCAGGTACTAAGGATTCCAATGACACGACTATCATGAGATTTAATCATGACATATATGACCATAGACCATGTCATAAATCTCATAGATGGGTCGGTCCAGTACTTGGTCTCTAACAAATACCCATAAGTGTAATGTGCATCGCCATGCATATAATCATCTCTATGATTATCCATTACCAACTTATACTAGTTATTCACAATAACTAGGGACACAAAATATTATAACAAACATGTAAAACATATAATACTCAAGATAAACATTCTCTATTATAAATGGTAAAGATGATTACATAACGGTATTAGTATGAGTCAAAATAACTATACGCATAGAGCATAACACCAACATAAATAAATAACACAAGAGTTGTTTTTCTCAAGTTATATAAATATATAACTTGAGTGTGCCTAAATAGCGAAGACTTTATAATAAATAGAAAGAATACAAAGCCGAAAGTTTCCTATTGCTATTACAATGATATTGTTCTATGGAACTAATGAGACAAAGCATAAAATTATATCCTTAGCAACCACTCACTCAAACTCACAGTGTTTAAGTTAGAATTACAAGGGAGGAAGGATTATTCGAGCCAAAGATACACTTTATCTCTTAACTTTGTGCTAAGGTGTGTGTGTAATTTTTGGCATCACTTAATTTGTCAACACCTTTGCATATATATAGTCTTCAAATGTCTTGAAGGCTACTCAAAGATACTGATTTCTTGATCGTGTAAGGGAGAGTGGAGAGAGTGGAATGCTTGCTCCTTACTTCATGGGCATGTTTGCGCCCCACTTCCACATTTGTAGCAACCGAATACTTGAAGCCCAAGTCCATGCATTCCCCTCTTGTACTCCCTTGCTTTCTCGACCTTGTACTCTTCACTAAAGAGCAACAACTTCCTTGACTTGATCTTCCCACGTTTTGGTTCATCAACAATGAATATGGGCCAAGTAAAAGTTATACGTAAATCCCTATTTACGTATAACTTCTTTTACAACTTCATTCCATGATTTTAGCAATTAATTCAACCTTAATATATCCTGAAATATGGACTAACAAACACATATATCTTGCAAATAATATTTTCAGATATAAAAAATACGAAAAGAAATATACAATTATAAATCTTTATCAGTTCGGATAAAACATATCTGTCAGTGACAACACCTGTGATAACACCCATATTTGTGGTAACATACACAGTCTACACTAACATACCCATTGGTCAGAAATTGTCACCCCTACATGTAATGGGAGGATGTTAATTATTGTAATGGGAAGATGTTAATGGCTTATATGGAAACCAAAAAGATAAGGGGGGGGGGGGTCTATTGAAAGCATTGAACATTGTTGTCGGAGACTTAGGACCCGTTTGATTTAGCTTATTGATATGTGTTGATGACTGATAACTTATGACTGATGACTTATAACTGATGAATGATGTTGTTTGATTTAGTTTTTTTAAAGTGATGATGAGCTGTAATAAGTAAGTATGACTGTTTGATTAATAAGCTGAAAAAGTGCTGAATGAAATTATATATACTAAAATAACCTCACAATAGAATCTTTTCCCACTTTGTTAAAATTAGTTGTGTTAACTAACAAATTTATTTTTAAACATTTTTAACTTAGAGTTACAAATAATATTATTTAGTTTATTATTATTATTATTATTATTATTATTATTATTATTATTATTATTATTATTATTATTATTATTATTATTATTATTATTATTATTATTATTATCATCATCATCATCATTATTATTATTATTATTATTATTATTATTATTATTATTATTATTATTATTATTATTATTATTATTATTATTATTATTATTATCATTATTATTATTATTATCATTATTATTATTATTATTATTATTATTATTATTATTATTATTATTATTATTATTATTATTATTATTATTATTATTATTAGTATTTTATTATTTTTATTTTTAATATTTTATTATTATTATATTATTATTATTATTATTATTATTATTATATTATTTTTTATTATTTATTATTATTTTTTATTTTAATATTTTTATTTTTTATTATTTTTATTATTGTTATTTTAATTAAAATGAGGGTAGTTTTGGAAGATGAAAATTTCATTTAATGACACCGTTCATCCGTTTTTTTATCAGATAAGTTTTCAGCACTAGCCCTAATGCTTATGACTTATAAGGGGGATTGCGCTTTAGTTGGCTTGTACTCTATTTATGACTTATTACTCCACTTTTGAAATCAAACACTCTAAATAACTTATGAAAAGTCATAAGCCATAAACACTAACCCATAAGCTACATCAAACATGCCCTATATAACTAGCTAATTAGTCACCATATAAATTATTACTCCATGAAATGAAACATGAATCAATCCTCAACCATTGATGGAGAAGAATTGAATCTAGATATATACTGAATCTAGATTATTCCCTTCGCCCCATATCTTAAAGTTCAAAATTTTTCCGAAGGTTGTCCCATTTTAAAGTTCAAAATCTCAAAAATGGAAAAATTTTATTGCTTCTTTATTAATGGGCCCCACATTTCGTACTCACAACAATTATTCACCAATTATTCTTTACCCCACTTTCTATATTCACAACACCCTACTTCACTCACAATATTTTTATAGTAGAAAGTACATTTTCTTAATTCTTGGACCATTCATTTTTTGAACTTTCAGATTTGACGAAGGGAGTATAGGTTTTGCAAGAAAACATACGCTAAATAAATGTATGCATGTATTTTATACACACGAAAAGACGTGTAGAAAGCGATAAGCAACATCAAAAGGGTAAATAATTTGTAGTGAACAGCTTAATACTAAAACAGAAGATGAGGGAGGTTCTCCATTAAAAGCCTAAAGATTATTGTTGGCAACTTACAGACCAGTCACATAAGGAATGGCCATTACGCCAGTATGTGAATGGCTAATTAGTAACTACATTGATTGTTCCTCCATATGAAATGCTAACTAGCACTTACCATTGAATTAAACCTGTTGGAATTTTGGTTTTGTAAAAGTGAGGTTTGATCGACTTTTGATTAAGAATTTCATTGGGTTTCATTTTAGAAAAATGGAAATTGATTGCATATTAATAATCTACATTTGGAGTAGATTAATTTGATATATTTACTTTCTCAAAATCAATTAGTGGTGAATGAGAAATTAATGTTTAAAGTATGCAAAATGAAATGGGTATATGAAGAGTTCATGGGATATGAAAGAGTTATTCCACATTGCTTAAAGATATAAAGTAATGCTAGTTTATAAGTGGAAACATCCAAGGAGTAGTCAACAAGTTGATCTCCTTGGGTCAACCTAGGTGGAACATTGGGCCAACCATGCAAGGATAGCCCAATTGTGCTAGTTTTGTACTAGCTTAATTTGAACCACACCCGCGAAGCCCGCGAAGGTCGCAATGGGCACTTCGCACGTACATATCGGTCGCTGGGAGCTGTGGAGCCTTAAACTTTTTACTAAGTTAGGTTCGATAGCGGTTCATGGCTCGATCGGTCCAGATCCGGTTCGCTAGGTCCAGGTCTAAGGTGGCAGCAGCCCAGGTCAAGTGGGTTTGGGCAGATGGACCTAGGCCTAGTTAGGTCAAGCTCAGTCAAGCTCAAGAAGGCGCTTGGTCTAATGTCCACGGATTGGGCTTGGCGGTTGGCTAAGATAGGTTGTGATGGTTGGAAAAGGTGGGGCGTGACCCATGTCCTTTCAAATGGACGGGTCAAGCTGGTGGATCGCTCTAGCAAATCTGCTCCCTCCAATCAGATCAGATCCAATGGCTAAGAATTAAGGGGTGCAATTTGTGATTATTTCAAATAGGCACCACATCTCTTCATACACTATAAATAGACCCCCTGATTGTCAAATCAATTCATTCATTCAATCACAAATCACTTCTCTCTTTCACATATTCACTCTCTCTTCTCACTAGAAGTAGAGAATCTCATATCTAACGGAGTTAACTATCTCGGTTAGATATTTAACTGAATTATGGAATTCAGTCACAGAATTCAACGAAATTCTTAACATCATCTGTTAGAAGATAGAGCATCTCGTTGCATAAGTCTTCTTCAAAGTCTGGAAGTGTCAAACACAATTTTTGTTCGCCGAAGTCGTTAATTTGGAGTGCTCCTATTAACGATTGTAAAGTCTTTTTATCTTGAGAGAAGATTGCCGCAGACCGTTAGCACCAGTGCGGGGCAATATCTTCTTGCGGAAATTGTGTCCAACACAAGACTCGACTTCTTTAATTACTCGGTTTGCTTTAATTTCCGCATTCTAGTTTATCTTTATTTCTTGCCCCGTTAATTACGTTATGGTTCATTATTTATTTTTCATTTCGTTAAATCCAAGAAAGCCTTATTTATTGTTATATAATAAATTTTCCCTACAATCGCAAGAAGATATTGACGTTTTCTTGGTTTTATGACAAATATGAGCCAATGATGATGGACAACCGAAGGACATTATCGTTAGAGACTTAACGAGAAAAATGACGGTTTTCAAGGAAGGATAACTAGAAGAGCATTGGAAGTTAACTAGAAGATAACGAGAAGGTCAACAATAATCCCGGAAGTGATTCAAAGAATTGTTGGCAACATGAAGCAGACTTATAATCGAAGAAAGACAGATAACCAAAGATTCGCCTAGGCATATAACCGAAGAAGAAGAGGATGATGATCCAAATTCGCCAAGGCAAATAAATCGAAGAGAAAGAGGATGATGATCCAGATTTGTCAAGGCAAATAATCGAAAAGGGGGATGATGATGATCCAGATACAAAAAGACAGATAGGCAATCCGCGAAGACAAATAGCCGCAGAAGAATGGGATCATGAAAAATCTCATATGTAGGACGTACATACTGAGTGGACCAAATAATGCTCTTACAAAGAGCACTGTCTCGTGCGGACAACCAAAGAGTTGTAGAACACTTTGGAACGGACTATAAGGTTCAAGGAACCAACTCCAAGATTTGTTACAAGATGTGGTAAGACCAATCACGTAGCAAAAGTTTGTCGTATTCCAAAAAGGGAAATGGACAACTGAATCAAGACAACATCACCGAAAGGTTGAAATGGATTTAATATAAGCAGCAATGGTGTCTGAAACCAACTTAACAAAGTTGGAAGTCAACCCAAGAGAATGGTGGATAGACGCTAGAGCTACCCGCCATATATGTGTTAATAAATAGAGCTTCTCATCATACACTCCTACCAATGGAAGGAAGGTATATATGTGAAACTCTGAAACTTCCAACGTCGTGGGATTTGGAAAGGTTGTGATGAAGATGTATTCAACCACACAACTGACTCGTGAATGTGCTGCATGTCCCAGATACTCACAAGAACCTAGTTTCAGATCACTGTTGAGCAGTGTTGAATTTAAACTAGTGTTTGAGTCAGATCAAATAAATTTGAATCGACCAGGAATGGTCTGTTCCTTAGGAAAGTGTACCTTTCCCTGAGGCGAAGGATAACGGTGTTTCCTATGTTGTTGGAAAGACCTAGTTTATGGCATGATAAATTAGGATACGACGTCAGTGAATCAAGAATTAATTCTCATGAATTAGTTTGATTCAACTGACAAGTGTGAAATCTGCAAGTTATCGTTTTCCTTAGTAATAAGAAACACGGCACCTCTTGAGTTGGGTCACATATGTATATGATCTAAAATTAGTAAAAACTCGAGGTGGGATGAAGCCTTGGTGGCTTTCCAAACTTATAAGAATGATGTTGAAAACCAGCTTAATGTAAAGATTAAGAAGATTTGAAACGCTAGAAGGAGGGGAATGTGCGGCGCCGTTTGAGGATATTTGTGAGGTTTTCGACAGTATTCATCCAACGAGCGCAACATATTCAACTCGATCCTAATGCGAGCTAAAACGCAAGAATGATAAATGCAATAAGCTCTGGCTTAACTTAGAATTTATGGGGGAAGCTATAATGTCATTCTTAATGAAATACAGAAAGGATTTGATAAAAACTTCTTACATATTATGCCATAATTGTAAGCCGTTTTATAAATACCTAAAATGTGGGGGTACACCTCAAGTGTGGGGGTACGGGCTAAAGTAAAAATACTTAAGCCAAAGACATGGAATTTGGTATTCCTTAAAATCATATTTCCTTGAAGTAAAAAGGAAATAATATAAGTTTTAAGAAGAGAACTTATAAAGCGTAAAGATTTATCTTAATAGTAAGATGAACTAAGACACAGGTTTGTGGACAAAAGAAGCTAGTCTTTTGGTCCTAATTTTTTATGGTAGAAAATTAAGCGAAAACTGTTGAATAATGTTGTTAATAGTTAAATGAATAGTTCATCATATATTTGGAAGTTGGTTGATATTCCTCCATAATGCGAACCGTTGAGTTGCAAATTGGTCCTTGAAAGAAAATATTTGAAAGATGAATCTATAGACGGAAAAATCTTGAAAGATAAGTCCTGGAAAGGTAGACTTTCAAGAAGTATAGTCAAGGGAGTTAGAATTTCAAAATATAGATTTCTAAAAGGAAAAATAATCTTGAGAATTAAACTCTAATGAGACGAATTTTTAATCTGAAAAAAGGCAGATTATTGATCTCGAAAGTGAGACTCTCGAGATATAGAATCTGAAGAGAAAAGATTCTTAAAGTAATAGACTCTTTAATGGTTGAATCATAAGAGTTAGATAAATTCTCAAAGATAGACTTTCAAATAAGCTAAATTCTTGAGAAGTAACAGATAGATTCTTGAGAGATAGAATCTATATGGTAGAATCTTGAGAGGTAATCTCTATAAGGTAGATTCCTAAGAGGTAGACTCTAAGGAGGTCAAACCACTTAGAGATACTAAATACTTGGGAAGTCGGACCGGTACAGAGATGCTAACCACTCAAAGAAAATAACCGATAGAAGAATTTGATCACTCGAAAGGACTGACCATTCTAGAGAGACTAAAAGTCTAATTGGAAATTGTAATCAATCACTAGAAATGTATAGTCAAAGTACTTGGAGTACTTAAGGATATACTTGTGATTATGAATTACAATAAATGAAATATTCAATAGTATGGAAAAGATATACTGATTGGATATTAGACACAAATGAACTCCAAAGTGAAAAATGTGTTCACAATGGATGGAGAACGGTGTCATCGAAATCTTCCGAGACAACATGGATAACTCAATTAAGTAGGGAATCTGAGTTAAAAGTTTTTTTAGACAAAACTTCAGGGAAAGCTAAAAGGTCTAATATATTCTCGGAAGATATTCCTTTGTGGAATAAGTTTGTCTACATGACCTAAGGCATTGTGACGACAATGAGAAATAGGAAAAGGTGTAGAACATCGTGGTAAGTCAAGACACAATGGTCATTGACATATTACCATAAGACAATTGATCTCAAATGAGACTGTCACAACTGGCCATGTGAAGTCAAAAACGGATCTACACAAACAAAGAAATCCATAGTGGACACTCAACCTTGAGAATTGGAGATCCCATGCCCTTGATTCAATGAGACAACTAAATTATGAAAATTCTTGTATTTGCACTTAGAAATCATTATAACTCACTCTCAGAAGCCATCTAAGTGCTAAAACCCTATTGACGTGTGGTGAGGGTAAGCTTAAAGCTTTTAATGATTCCTATACCGAAGTAGTGGAGTATGACGAGTGTTACTCTTTATAGGAGATCACATATATAAGTGAGAAGTAATAAGGCCGCTTCTAAATTGAAACACTTATGAATCAAGAACGGTCCAGTGCCAAAATGGACAAAACGTGAGAACAAAACGTGTTAGAGGTTTTATTGTGTGAGTACTATTGTCTTGGTATACACTATACGATCAAGCGATTCAAAGCGTCTCGCTACCAAATGGCTAGTATATCCGATAGTATTTTACTAGGGAAGGTTTAAGGCCATAAAGAAATTTACCTATCCCGATGCAATAATAGTTCGCCGGAAACTTCGAGGGCGATTTGTGCGCATTCATGCATGCACGATAATTTGTCATTCATGTGGGGGATTGTTGGAATTTTGGTTTTATAAAAAGTCGAGGTTTGACTTCTGACTTTTTGACCAAGAATTTCCATTGGGTTCCATTTTAGGAAAATGGAAATTGATTGCATTTTAATAATCTACATTTGGAGTAGATTAATTTGATATATTTACTTTCTCAAACCAACCAATTAGTGGTGAATGAGAAATTAATGTTCAAAGTATGCTGAAAATGAAATGGGTATATGAAGAGTTCATGGGATATGAAAGAGTTATCCCACATTGCTTTAAAGATATAAAGTAATGCTAGTTTATAAGTGAAAGCATCGAAGGAGTAGTCAACAAGTTGATCTCCGCTTGGAGAGCCACAACTCTTTATAAGTGGGAACATTGGGCCAAGCCCATACAAGGAGTTGCCCACGATTGTGCTAGTTTTTGTACTAGCTCAATTTGGACCACACCGCGGGCGCGCGCGAAGGTCAACAGAAGGTCGCAATGGGCGCTTTGAGGGTGCACCAACCTTTGCACTGCGCGTACGCGTCCGGTGGCCATTTGGGAGGCTGTGGAGCCTTAAACTTTTGACTAAGTTAGGTTCGATAGCGGTTCCTTAGCGAAACCGGTCGAGTCCGAGATCCGGTTCGCTAGGTCCCCGGGTGCTAAGGTAGCGGCCCCGGCCCGGTCAAGTGGGTTTGGTCGAGATGGGCCTAGGCCCCGGTTGGGTCAAGCTTCATTTGGACCATGAAGGCGCTTGGGGTTAATGTCATAGGTGGGCTTGGCGGTTGGCTAAGATAAGGTTGTGATGGTTGGAAAAGGTGGGCGTGACCCATGTCGCTTTCAAATGGACGGGTCAAGGCGGTGGATCAGCTCTAGCAAATCTCCTCTCCTCCAATCTTATCGAGATCCGATGGCTAAGAATTAAGGGGGTGCAATTTGTGATTATTCGAAATAGGCACCACATCTCTTCATACTGTTACTATAAATAGACCCCCTGATTGTCAAATCAATTCATTCATTAAATCACAAAATCACTTCTCTCTTTCACATATTCACTCCTCTCTTCTCACTAGACGTAGAGAATCTCATATCTAACGGAATTAACTAACTCGGTTAGATATTTAAGCTGAATTATGGAATTCGGTCACATAATTCAACGGAATTCTTAACATCATGTTTGTTAGAAGATAGAGCATCGCGTTGCATAAGTCTTCTTCAGGGGAGTACGGAAGTGTCAAACACAATTTTTGTTCGCCGAAGTCATTAATTTAGAGTGCTCCTATTAACTTGATTGTAAAGGTTGTTTTATCTTGAGAGAAGATTGTGAGCGGAGCCGTTAGCACCGGTGCGGGGTAATATCTTCTTTTGCTGGAAATTGTGTCCAACACCGAGACTTCGACTTCTTTAATTACTCGATTTGCTTTAATTTTCGCATTCTAGTTTACTCTTTATTTCTGCCCGTTAATTACGTTATGGTTCATTATTTATTTGTCATTTCGTTAAATCCAAGAAAGCCTTATTTATTGTTATATAATAAATTTTCTGAACAAAACCGTGAAAAGAATATCGAACTCCCGATCCTTCTTTACACGAGTAATTGCAATGCATGTCAGGTAGAAAGCCTTGGCTCCAAAAGCGGTGTCCGATCACTAAGGAAAAAAGTATCAATTTTTAAGTAGAAATTGAGAAGTTAGGAAAGTTTTGAGATGAGAAACTTGAAACAAATTTAAAAAAAGGCAAGT